>JAEAOA010000444.1:2840000-2920000 GCA_016746295.1 Potamilus streckersoni
GAAATGTTGTTCTGGGGCTTAACGCTATTTTTCAGCGTACGATAGACTATACATGGCAGTCAGTATTAATGTTGGAGGAAGAAACCGGGAATTCCGCAGAAAGAAGTACCGACCCACGAGAAGCTACTGGCAAGCTTTATCATATATCCACATTCGCCGAATCTTAGACTCGAACCCACGCAGACAGAGGTGAGATGGCAGTGATCCGTAACGGATATCAAATGCATATCGTTTTAGTTTACAAAAAGAATTGTGGATACCCTTAGAAATATAATTTAATTTTCCTTAATATCTCAGAGATGGGTACGGGCTGAGTTCATATTGGTCAATTTCTACACTTTGCAGTAAACGGGGTTACATCAAAAGCAAATTAAAGTTTGAAAATCGCACTATCGGCCTCCAGCCTGTCTTACCGATCTCCGTCGTACCAAAATGTTGAAGCCTAGAAAACCTTTTTTCCCCCCGCATTTTCTTCTTTGTTGTATGTGCATATAAACCATGTGGTTAATGGGGGGTGGTGGCGAGCATGTGTCTGTGTGTGTTTTGAATGCTGAGAAATATACACAATTTTTGAGGACAATTATTACAAATCATCTCTGGCATGGCGAACTTTTCTTACTCATCGAAGGCATGCGGTATATCTATTATTCAGATTCCCTCCCCTTTTCGGTGTTTAGGATTTGGAGAGTTGGGGTGTAGTTTGAAAGAGTCCATTTAAACGCATAAGCACCTTGCCTGCCTATATGGTGATGAAATATGTTCTTACTGTCTTTAAGGTAAAATAAATTTATAGTCTGTTACATGATGGCGAAAACATGATATCTATCACTTGGATTTTAGTATCGATATTCTATCAAATTATACGATTTTAGCATCGATATTATATCCAATTATACGATACGATTAGTCATAGTAACCACTCATATCCTGAAAGTCACCATAAAGCCCGCCTCGTCTAATTGACGAGATAATAAAAAAATAGTTGAAAACTGACTTTGAAAATGCTGATAAAATTTTATTTATCACAGCTTTTATTTAAGATACTTGCGAATAGAGTTATCAAAATGCAATGAAGCGTAAAATGATTAAGATCTTTTCTCTGATTAGAACCGGTATAATGACCTTTTTGTGCGAATTTATCATGATACTTTTACACCTTCTTGTTTCCAAAACCGAAAATGTGTGCACTGTATTCTAAACGTCCCTGTTGAGACGAAAATATCTACATGGTATCCAAACAACCCCGAAGAGACGAAAATGTCTTCACGGTATCTAAACATTTCTATATAGACGAAAATATCTACGCTGTATCAGAACATCCATGAAATAAGGTAATAATAACGATATTGTCTCACTCGATATATATATATATATATATATATATATATATATATATATATATATATATATATATATATATATATATATATATATATATATATATATATATAAACATACATACATACATACATACATACATGCATGCATGCATGCATGCATGCATGCATGCATGCATACATACATACATACATACATACATACATACATACATACATACATACATACATACATACATACATACATACATACATACATACATACATACATACATACATACATAGATTGATGTAAATAAATGTTCCAGACATTTTTCTCTTTCATTTTGCGGATATCTCGCTTCCGTTTCTTTCTCAGAGTGGAAGTTATATTTTATGGATTTTCCAGAAAATATGGACGTAAAAGTGACTGGTGTTTTATGCATGCTCTAACGTTATGAGCGTCATAATTGTTTTTTATTGCAGTTTATTCTTTCATGCATAATTTACTAAAGAAGCGGGGGGTTCGTATGGGGCTCAAGAAAGAAGGCACCTACCCCTTCATGGGAAGTGACGGGCTGATTGTTTTTTTTTCTTTCTATTTTCTAAATATACAAAATTTCCTGTCCGAGTTTTTGCTGGAAGAGAAAAAAATATCTTCCCTATCTGTCCGTGTGTTCCATAATATTTAGTGAGGAAAATGTGTCAAAAAAAGCGAAACAAAATTATCACTGAATAAAATACTAACTCACTCAACCTCCCCGTTTACGGTTTAACATTGGTTATGCCAAAGAGGTCTCAAATCGCTTTCGATCCCAATTTGAGCGGATGGAAATCTCTTCGGAATATGATTGTGTACACTGGTCAAACTTGCATTTGAATATAAACGTTTTGTTTGGGCAGTGTGGAGGTAAAAGCCATTCTCAAATGAAAGTCTCTCTATTTTGCAGTGAGGTCTGCCACCAAGCGTACTTTTTATTCAACAGAATCGCTTTCTGCATGTGGAGAGGCACTTTATATTTCCTCCACAGCTTAACGAACCGACCCCATTGACCATCAGAAAAGTACGGTAGTCATCAACTAAACAACTTTCACTTACAAACAGATCATAATTTTTCTATCACTGACATCTTTTGATGGCATAAAAGCGTAGTTATCTTGAGGGTTGAATACCGTGCATTCAGAGACGGAAAATAGCCAATGGTAGTAGAAAGTTGCTTTCTTCAACAAAGCGGAATCTGCGTTTCAAGCATAAAAGCTGTGTATCAGTCTTAGTGTAAATGATTATTTAATATTTGGACAATCTTACAAATATTCGTCTTCGCAAGCCAAGGTTCCGATAACCCTATCTACACCTTGGCGGATCGAACAGTTATATTAGTGCTTTGTCCTAGCGACATCTATTAGATTTCTTGTGTTGCCTCCCTTAGTATATAATGCCAACTAACCATTAACGTGGTACATTGTATATCTGCTGAAAACGGTGGTTGCAATTGACATAAAAAGGATACTTTGTAAGTTTAACATCGAAAGTATGACTATGTACCAGAGGAAATCCACTACATGTGTATTTGAGTGAAAGGTATTTAAGCAAACACGGACCTACTCTGGAAAATTGCTTATTTATCAGTCAGTTCAAATTGTGTTTTCCCCTTTTCTCGATCAAATTTGAACAACTTAACTTTGATTGGATGCTCGATATGCCAAGGTGTAAGTGAGGTTATCGGAGCTTTGGCTAGCCAAAATGGCAAATAATATTAATCTTTATCTTCAATTTATCTATGTTTCGAATTTAGTTAATTTTATTAAAGTTCGATTTTTGTTTATTAAATTCCACACTCTTGATTTTTGGTCATTTGCTGAATAGATTTATGATGCATCTTTAAGCTTTTCTTGGTTCAAGTAGGAAGAAATTTCAGTCTGAGGCAGACCTTCTTAATTTTAGTCTAAAGTCTTAAATGTATCAAACATATTTGAACTTGTAGTAATTGTTAAAAGTTCCATCCCCAATGAGTGTTAAACCGCTCCGGCAGCCTAGTGGTTAGAGCGACAGCCTCGGATGATGGAGGTCACGGGTTCAAACCCCTGCCGAGTCATACTTATAAATATGGTACTAACAGCTGCCTCGCTAGGCGTTCAGCATTAAGAGGTTAGTGTTATGACTAGTCGACCTGGTGTCAGGATGATGTGACTGGGTGGACATCGTGCTATATGTCTGCGGCATGATTATGCAGTAACGATATGGCTGATTTTTTTTGGAGTTACGTTAAATATCTAAATCACACACACTCACACAAACACATACACACACACACATTCACACACATCAAGTGTTAAGTTTCACATAGTTACGCCTGTGTGCTCTTCAACAGATTCTCCCACCAGCATGCGACCGAAAGATAGCCAGTTCGAAACCTACAATTGGATCAGTCGACATCTGCTACCGTGGGGAATCTCGTGGCAAGGATCAGCCATGTCTGCTACCATGGGGATGCACTTTGCAAGGTCAGATCAGCCCTGGTCTACTACCTTGGCGATGCACGTAGCAAGTATTTTATATAAAACGTTTCAGAACTAAGTTACTTGTGTAGCTATGCCATAGAAGACCAAACCAAGACCATATCGAAAGATGGTAGCAGCCACAACTTTATTCTCCGTTAAAAGAAACTAAATTGCTTGTTCAATTGGCAGTTGATTAAATAATTGTACCAATTTCTAATTACAATACTGGATCTAGGTACTCTTGTCAGTTACTACTATACAGAGTTTATACTATGAAATGATATGGCACAATATAATGCATGGTGTAATGACAATATCGGGCACATAAACCTTAAGTTGTCCGGAACGATTCTTGAAGATACAATTTCGCATCAGTTCTTTAATTGCTGCAATTGGTATAATCGACGTTTATATTTATATTTTAAGTATTTTTCTTTAGTTTTCCTAAGAAATTAAGTAAGGAACTGATAAAGATGAAATCGCAAAGACTCGCATCATGATAAAAAGATGCTTCTTTCATTTGCTAAGAAAACACGTGCATAACAAATATAAAAAGTCAATATAAAGTTTGACGGCTTGATGGGGAACATAAACCCTTAACCGTCCCAATATATTTTAATGCTACACACCGGTTAATACATATTTTTTATAAAAAAAAAAATATAATTAGGCGTTGTCAAGCAATTCTGTACATTTAATAAAAATATTCATTGTTTCTAGTTTTGAACAGGGATCTCTGCAACAAAAAAATTTCCTTTTCATTTTTCTTAATTGAGCACGAATTTGCTTGTTTCAAATTGCCTTAATGATGACGATAACATAAAGGTATGAAAGAGAAATAGCGTGAAAAAATAACTTGTTCAGTTATATGTTTTCTGTGTCATCAGGTGTTGCTTGTTTATAATAGAGCGAAGGTGAGGCCGAAATAAACCTAGCTGGAGGAAACAATGTTTAATTCAATGCTGGTTTTAGACGAGAGTTTCCTTCCATCAAATAAATACAGATAAGAGCAGTCATCGTCCGTTTCTTTCCGGGATCATATTTAGAAAGTTCATAAACTTGAGATGGGACATATGGTATATAGAAGGCCTATCCATTTTTCGAGATAGGAAATGATTTTTTAAAATGCTTTCAGATATTGAACATCTGTTACATTTATGGTGTACTTTTATTTCTTCCTTACTAGCGTGGGCAGTACTGGTCAGCTAGTCAAACCTGCTCTCATGATATATGTTCTATACTGGTAGAAAGCTCGACTGATTTTTTTTCTTCAAAATCCTGAGACTAATCATATAAATATATAACTATCACTCGAGTCGACCCGCATTGAGGGAAATCGATCCGTACTTTTAAGGAAATGAATAAGGACATCGGTAAAAACATTTTCGCTAACCAATGAACCCACTTTTACTTTTTGATATGTATCAGATAGCGTAAATAATGGACATTTGATAGTGTCTAACTCGGAAAGCTCTTACAATAGTATCTTACTAGGAAAACTTACAATAGAGTTTTACTCAGAAAGCACGAACAGTAATGTCCTACTCGGAAGTTCTTACAACAGTGTGTTGCTCTGAAAGCTCTTTTAGTAGTGTCTAACTCGGAAAGCACTTACATTAGTTTCCTACTAGGAAAGTGTACAGTACTGTCTTAATCAGAAAGCTCGTTCAGTAGTGACTTACTCGGTAACCACTTACAGTAGTCTCTTATTCGGAAAGCACGTACCGTAGTGTCTTACTCGAAAAGCTCTTTCATTGGTATCCTATTCGGTAATCTTTTTTGCACTGTCTTACCCTGAAAGCACGTACTGTAGTGTCTTACTCGAAAAGCTCTTTCATTGGAATCCTATTTGGTAATCTCTTATTGTAGTGTCTTAATCAGAAAGCACGTACAGTAGTATCTTACTCGAAAAGCTCTTTCATTGGTATCCTATTCCGTAATCTTTTTTGTAGTGTCTTACCCGGAAAGCACGTACCGTAGTGTCTTACTCGAAAAGCTCTTTCATTTGTATCCTATTCGGTAATCTTTTTTTTGTAGTGTCTTACCCTGAAAGCAATTACAGTAGTGTCCTACTCGAAAAGCTCTTACAATAGTGTCTTACTCGAAAAGCTCTTTCATTGGTATCATATTCGGTAATCTCTTATTGTAGTGTCTTAATCGGAAAGCACGTACAGTAGTATCTTACTCGAAAAGTTCTTCCATTGGTATCCTATTCGGTAATCTTTTTTTTTGTAGTGTCTTACCCGGAAAACACGTACAGTAGTATCTTACTCCAAAAGCTCTTATTTAAATGTCACACTCGGAAAGCTCTTACATTGATATCCTATTAGTTTGGGTTTTTTTATTGTAATGTCCTATTCGGAAAGCTCTTAATTTTTTGTCTTTTTAGGAAATTTCTTATAGTTTATCATGGTTTTTACATATCAGCATATCAGAGGTCTAGGCTGAAATGATTTGACATTACATTCAGAAAACAAAGCCCTTTTTCACATTCATATCTCAGTTCACGCAAATTAATCATTACCAGCATGGTACGGGTGACTTCTTCCATTCGTGACTGTATCAAAATGACCACTTCAATCCAAAGAGAAAGGTCGTATCTTCGACTTGCATAATGGCAATGTTATCGATGGGCAGTATTGATTTGAAAATAATTTCAATAAATTTCAACAGAGTTATCAGATCCAGCAGGGCCAGAATAATGTCCTTGTAGGCCCTCGGCACGTCTTTAATAGACTCTTACATGACTCGACCTCTGAGTGTATACGCTTTTCATTAACATGGTTTCGTAAGCCACATGCATAGTGCCTACAAGGCCTGTTGAATACTTCGCCCCTGAGATCAAGGCTAATCAATTAGTGTTTTATCATAAATCAAATCTGAGTATTAGACTTTTCTATTTAAAAAAAAATGTATCAGGCTTCTAAGATGTGTTAAAAAGTTTGTAATATATGCATTACATTAGTCGAAAATGTGGATACCCGTGATCGGTATTTAATTGTGCCCAGTGCCGGATTTAGACAAAGCGAGGCCCTAAGCTATGGGAAGCTATAGAGGCCATGTTTGGTATAAAATAAATTTAAGGGGGTCTTTCAGACTGAGTTCAGAGTTTGGATCCCTAAGATGTAGCTTGCTTAGCTTATGCTTAAAGCCGGTACTGGTTGTGCCGTATGACAGTATTTACTTTGCATGTCGTTCAAATCAATTTTATTTATTTCACGTGTCTTAGAAATGAGTCCAGAACATCTGTTTGGATAGCTACGACAGTATAGCGCCCCCCCCCCGCAAGAGTCAGAGAGGTCTCATTTTCAAGACCCTGTCCAACCATGCTTTTCCCATCTTACGAAAGTTTATTCGTTAGTCTTACTGTCTAAATTTATGGCATGGCTTAACCCCCCAATGACATATACACTATTAGTTATTTAGAAAAGATCATATATGTCGCATTGTAACCTACGATTACATAAAATATTCTTTCCTACATACAGTGACAGTCGTGTACAAACGAGCTTGTCTCAAACCATGTTCCAATTGTAGTCAACTTTTTGCGGATTAAAAAAATAAGTATCTTTGGCGATATTACAACGTCTGCACAAGTATTATTTATCCGTTTCGATACTAGTTTTCTTTCGATTCTTTACAAAAATGCACAAAAGCTTCTTTAAGATCTAGTAAGTTTATTTCACTTCCTATACTAATTTAAATAAGTTTGTCGAAGTTGTCGTTTTTGTGGTGATTTTAAGCAGTCACTAACGTCAAACATACTATATTACAGTATTTGAATAAAGGTGGGTACGATTTTTCGTCTTTTTTTTTCAAATTCCACCCCTATCCTTTAATTCTCAATGCGTAAATACAGTATGGGTTTTGGCTATAGGAAGGGGAACAATGATGACATAATAAAGCGAAAATTAACTACATTTGGGCTGAGGTACTTTAAAGTTTGCCACTATGCAGCATGTATCTGTCGTCAATACCGTTTTTTTTTGTATTAGCAAAAAGTATCTACAGTTGCACAGCCCTTCAAGTTTGCCACTATGCACCAAGTATCTGTTCTGTTTTTTTTTGTAGTTCCTATTAAATTAAAATAGAAATTAATCTGTATTAGTCGGTCACCCTGACTTAAGAAGCCAATTTATTCTACATCTCAGCAGTGTCAGTACAATACAGGCTCGACTGCATGTTAGAAACTTTAGAAGAATTTTTCTCTATATTATGAACATTATCTTGGTAAATTTAGTTGATTTTTTAAAAATTAATAATAATAATAATAATAATAATAATAATAATAATAATAATAATAATAATAATAACAACAACAACAACAACAACAACAATAATAATAATAATAATAATAATAATAATAATAATAATAATAATAATAATAATAAACTAGATATAGTAACTATTTTTCTTTTGGAACGATTCCAGCGTCATACCCAAACCTTTAGCTCCTGGTAATCGGCTGTTATAAAGAGGATAAACCTTTCATTAGTTCGTTCTTATGAAAGTTTAACCGCTCCGGTGACCTAGAGCGTCCGCTCTGGCTGCGAGAGATTTTTGGTTCAAACCCCAGCCGAGCCATGTTAAAGCCATATAAAAATGGTTCTAGCAGCTGCCTCGCTTGGGCTCAGCAGTAAGAGGTTAATGGTAAGACTGACTAGCCGGACAGGAAAATGTCTTCAGTGTGATATCCCAGTGATATATTAACAATCCAAAACGTACACATACTCTTATTTAAGTTCAGGTGAAATTTCATGTTTGAATGTGCTAATGTGCCGATAAATTGCACACATACATACATACATACATACATACATACATACATACATACATACATACATACATACATACATACATACATACATACATACATACATACATACATACATACTCGGCGACTAAAAAGTACACATAATTATAGTTCTGAGGGAATAATAATATCGTTACGTTGCGTTTTCACACAGCAATGATTAAGAACATATCTCTTACTGTGAAAATATTTATATTTAGTGGCGCATTCTCTGAACCTAATGAAATAATGGTATCTTGTGTAATATTTATTATGATCGATTAGATAGTTTCCGGCCTAAACAAACAATCGTTACCCAATGGTTGTAGCAATGCTCAATGCCTTTCAGATGATTAAATGTCTCCTTCATTTGATTCAGCATTCGGTTGTTGTACCTGTGTATTGTCTTTATTCTCGTATGATAAGTCCAATGTCAATTTTTGTACGCTGTCGCAAAGTTAATATTTCTAAGCTGTCGCAAAGTGAATATTTTAAAGCTGTCGCAAAGTGAATTTATAAAGCTGTCTCAAAGTGAATGTATTTAAGCTGTTGCAAGGTGAATCTTTTTTAAGCCGTCGCAAGGTGAATGAATAACTTTATGCGTTCAAAATCTGAACAGTTAAAATATAGTATTAACATTCAGTTTGTGCAATGCAACTCAGATCATCATTGTTTTTTATTGTTATTTTAAACAACATTCGGCAAACGGTATGCAGCAACAGACTTAATATAATATGGATTGAATGTTAAGCGACCCTGAAAATCCTGATATATATATATATATATATATATATATATATATATATATATATATATATATATATATATATATATATATATATATATATATGCTAATTTAAAAATAACTCCATGTTACTGTGTACATTTTAGAATTTGAAATCATGATAAGAAATGTCAAGAAAACACAACTTTATACAAGATTTATAAATATGCAACTGTATTCATTATTTATGAATTCATTTCTTTGAAAAAGGAGGTATAAGAAAACTACCATCTAATTAAGAGTGCAAGATGTTTGCACCTTAACACCACCACACAAGCTGGCTAATGTCTTTTTCTCGAGGAAATAAACATTTCATGTGTGTGTAATATTCTCCGACAGAAGGTATTTATTAACGAATTTGTGGCCCATTGACTAATTTCCCGGGCTGAGGCATCGAGTAATCCTGAGCTTTTGAGGGAGTGGTTAAGACGAATTAATTCTAATCAATTAGCACACCCACTATCCTTAATCCCCCGTTGTGTATGTCCGTAGATACCACGTCCCGCGTGTGCCGAATGCCAGGTTGACGGAAACAATCCTGGAGTTGGCAAATGGTGATGCAGGTTGGGGAGGGGGGATACAACCTAAAACAATGGTACTCTGTGACCGCAACTGTTTTCTAATCATCACATTCATAAAATTCTTCGCAGTATATATATATATATATATATATATATATATATATATATATATATATATATATATATATATATATATATATATATATATATATATATATATAAATTCATATGGCGAATAACAGCCCCTTTAAGCGCACTGGATCCAGCAAGAGATCACTAGTGTCAGGGATTGATTGCGATAGATACAATAAACTGAAATAAACTGACGACGAACTGTGCAAAACTAGTATCTCACTATCCCGAGCACTTTCGACTCTTAACGAGTCGTTTTCAAAGGCATATACAAAACATAGACAAAACAAACAAATAAAACATAGAAAATGTTGTGTTTGTAAGCTCTACATGGCTGTTTCTACACAAATGTACACAAAGTAATAAATGTAGCTATGGCTCATAGATTTCTATTTGAATACAAATATTTCTCAGTATCCGCAACAAGTCTATATAGTCTGGTTGAGACATAATGCATCTATATGTTAATTCATGTAGAAAAGGCCATGTAAAGCTTCTCAAACAAAATGTTTTCTATGATATATATATATATATATATATATATATATATATATATATATATATATAGAGAGAGAGAGAGAGAGAGAGAGAGAGAGAGAGAGAGAGAGAGAGAGAGACGCATTCCGATGTTTCGGTCTGAATGTCTGCATTATTCGTAATCAGAATATTATATTCGATATCCCAGTCTGTGAAGGAGAAATAAATAGAAATTTATCATTCCTTAACGTTTCAAAGTAAAAGAAAAGGCTTTACTTTAAAAACCTTTTTTGCTAAACTTTGATATTTATAAAACATGCAATTTGTAAAGTCCATTGCAAGCCTGCTTCTCATATAAAAGGCACTATTCATTTACGTCATAATTAGGAAAGCAATATTTTCTTCATCCTAAACATACATGTGATCCCCCAGATCTAACATCAGATCACACAGATCTAACATCAGATATCACAGATCTAACATCAGATCACACAGATCTAACATCAGATCACACAGATCTAACATCAGATCTCACAGATCTAACATCAGATCTCACAGATCTAACATCAGATCACACAGATCTAACATCAGATCTCACAGATCTAACATCAGATCACACAGATCTAACATCAGATCTCACAGATCTAACATCAGATCTCACAGATCTAACATCAGATCACACAGATCTAACATCAGATCTCACAGATCTAACATCAGATCTCACAGATCTAACATCAGATCACACAGATCTAACATCAGATCTCACAGATCTAACATCAGATCACACAGATCTAACATCATATCTCACAGATCTAACATCAGATCACACAGATCTTACATCAGATTACACAGATCTAACATCAGATCTCACAGATCTGACATCAGATCATACAGATCTAACATCAGATCTCACAGATCTAACACCAGATCACACAGATCTATCACCATCACCTTATGTGGATTGAGCAGATTGCTTAAGGAATTTGTGTTTTATATACATGTTGGTCAAAATTTTGAATTCTAACATTTAAGTGTTGCTTTCGTCAATTTATATCAAATCATTTGTGAGAACATTATTTGCAGGGTCGCTCTCTGAAGCTTCACGGAGATCCATAAGTGTCTGTTGATTTCATTTTAAAGATGTTTCTGAAACTCGTGTCTGTGATGTTGTTGACGTTTCTATAACTCGTGTCTGTGATGTGTTGTTACAGTTTTAATTCTGCTTTGTAAACTGCAGGAAAAATATAAGAGAACACGTTTGTTTTAGCAAGAAATTCGTTATTTCAGTTGCTTATTATAATTTTAGATTTTACGTTGAATTAAATGCTTATAAATCATGACGTGGAGAAAGTGTTAGAAGTCTGAACTAATATGAAATACATTTATGAGAACAAATAACGATTGGTTACAAATCAATCATAAAAATAGATTTTCCAACCTTTTTTGTTTTATTCACACCCATTATTTTTTAATTATTTTTTAATGTATTCACTGCATATTTTTCCTGATTGAAATAGTCTGAATGTGGTCAAGAAGTTCTTGTTTTAATTTGTACTTGATAACTGTTACATACTGTTAAATTCATTTATTTGGTTTTTCATATATATATATATATATATATATATATATATATATATATATATATATATATATATATATATATATATATATATATATATATATATATATATCGTGTTATACGGTTGCTGACAAAGGAGTGTCAAGTACATGTGTTTGCAACATTATTTACCCCGCTCACATTTTTAATTAGATGTGACTCTTTTCAATTTGCTTTTTATTGCATAAATTATATTAGATTAGGTCCAATTACAACCCCAGTTTCTATACGTAACAAAGATTTGTTACTTAATTTAATTCAACGAACAGCCGCAGGCTGTTTGGCTCCCACTGAAATTGAATCAATGGAAATTTGTCAAATGGTAAATGTTCCCATTTCCTTTAATCATTTTGTGTTAAATTCTGATCTTTTCCAGGCCATTTCGCCCACTTTGATTTTCTCTCACAGTGATTGAAGTTGCTGAAGTTAGATATTTTTTCTGGCACTGACTGACTGTTGGGTTGTGGAGGATTGGCAGGTTAACTTCATCAGCAACCATGAGACTTAGCAAGGAGTGTCTTGTAAATCTGTTTCCAGACACATTTATTTCACTCACGATTTTAATCATATTTGACTCGTTCATTTTGCTTTAACTGCATAAGCTATATCAGCTACATAAAAGTTCTTAAAAGCAGAAAACTGTTTCCTAAAGTGGTGAGGTTGGAGGTATCTCGGTTCCAGGAGTGTAACCACCAAATACGTTTTGTCTGTCCACAATCCCGCAGGATTTGTAGCATTATGAATAGAACTTCTTGAAATCCGACGTGAGATCTTCTTCACCATATAAGTTTGTCACTCACTTTTGAAAACACAAAAGCAGCAACGAGTTTACACAAACACGGGTAAACGGACATCACTTAGACAAAAACTGTATGGATGGTAACTTGTGATCTCACAGCCTAGACAGTCTAACAGCCTAAACAGTCTAACAGCCTAGACAGTCTAACAGCGGAGACTGCCTAAAAGTAGTAGGTGCATGGAACTACAAGCAACCAACGCTTTGTACTTACTCATCAAGGTAATCACAGATCTTGCGACTAGGCTTACATTGGTTTCTATCACAAATTAACTTGATTAATGCAGTCCGGATGAAGCGAATAAAAGATCCAAAGTAAATTGCTTTTTTTCTCTGAAATGACAATTTCTAATTTCTTTAATTCTTTGTTCTTTAACGCATAATTCTGTCTTTTGAAGCCATAATACTATTATTCCGATGTCAATTAACAATTCTTCTTGACTGAACGACAAAAGTACGGTTTAAAAAAAAAACTGTTCTCTACACTGGTAATTTTAAAACTATCTTGTACACGTCGGTTATGGGAATAGTTTCCAGTGCTACACCGTGATTGCGATACCTTTTTTTTTGGCAGTGGAATTTAAAATAGGTATGTTTCACACTCGCCGGCAATTAAAGTAACAGAAACCATCGTATTATCATCAAGAAAATGCAGGTCTTCGAGTGTGTGCCTTATTTCAGTTTACCGAACACATGACCATCACACATGATCAGCCTCATCAGATCCGTTTCATCATGTTACTTGTTATATGCCCGTCCATTTTAGTGGAATGCATTATGACCTGACCATGTCCCAATGGAGTCACTAGGGGGATGCGGACCGCATTTGGATATGCCATAATAGGGGGTGACACCAAAATAACTGTCTATTTAAAAAAAAAATATTTTTTGTGAAGGAAGGAGGTCAATAGGGGTAACACCATGAGTTACCGCTCATGACTATCTAAAAATGTTTAATTTTTGTACAAGAAGTGGGTCCATGGGGTTGACACTATGAGCTACCGCACATGACTGTCTATAAATGTTTGAATTTTTGTGCAGAAAGGAGGTCCATAGGGATGACACAATGAGCTACCGCACTGGGTGTCACCAACCCTAGTGATGCCACTGTCATGTCCGTCTGTCTGTTAACCGTTTCATTTTTCCCATAATACTTTAAGGGGCCTCGGTGGTAGAGTTGTCCAAGGCGCTTGCCTTTACAAATCACTGCCATCTCACCTCTGTCCGTGCGGTTTTTAGTCCTGGATAGACCATTGTGGGGATGTAAGAGAGAAATCTTGTCAGTAGATTCTCGTAGGTCACTGGTTCTTCCCAGATTATTACTCCACGAAATAAACTTAACACTATTTATAGGATATCATGTCCTAAAAAATGGCATTATACCCACACAACTAACTAATGATAACCTAGGTTGTACATCACGTACTTTTGCCAAACTTTAAAGGTGAAACGAAACATTTGTTATGACGGCAAGTTGATTCCTCTTACATCCCAACGTTTGACTGCGCCACTTTTCCTACATCGTTCAGAACCAGTTTTGGAATATTTATGTCGACTCTTTTTTCCTTAAACTTTATGCAGTGTTCTAGCTGCTCTGATTGTGGCCACCACCAAAATGTCTTCACTACTCTTTCTCATGTTTTGGTAGGATGGTCACGATGGATAATCCTGCAAAGAGACAGTCTCTTTTGCGAATTGCTAGGAAGAATATTTCTCGCACTCAAGAGACTGCCCTGCGAGGAAACTCGAAGAGATCCAACGCGTGAAATGGGAGAAAGACGTAGCTTTTCTGGGGTCAGAACAACGCAGCTTTACTGAACACAACCGGCAAAACATACGCCAACGCAGCTAAAGTGGAGACGACACCTCAATACTCTCCAGGAAATCATTATAAGGCTAGAGGGTTAACTTGGATTAGTTGTTTGTTATTTTGGGGAAAACGGATTGGGGTTTGTTTCCTTTTGTTTTGGGGGGGGGGTACGTCCCCAAAACCCTTGCTAGCCTTCACTTCAATAAAGTACGACGCAGATAAAACAGAAGTGCAACGTAAGAGTGCAGCGAAAAAGAATCCAATACTGCAAACAAATGATCACTTACAACCAGCCCACAAAACAGCAGCAATCAACTGGCCATGATGGACATAGAACCAGTGTGATGCAGACGTTCCTAACTATGCAACCGGTTATATCTGTCTCATAGATAAAGAAACTGACAACTAGCGCAAGTGGAAATGCGTGTTTCAAACTAAATACAGAGACGATTGAATTATCAACTAGGTTTCTGAAAGGATCCGACGATCCTGTATAGCTTTATTAGTTTCAGATATTTAGAATGTTTGGACACTAGTGAGCCCTCAGATACTCTACAAGAGAATGTAATCAGAAACAAATTATTCCATGATAAATATATTTGACACTATATTACAATGGCATGACCGAGCCTTAAAGGGAGATATTAATGAAATTGCTTTTTACTTAAGCAAAATGATGTAACAGTTATCTGCCATCACGAGGAAGGTGAAGCAGCTGTCAAATGATTCAATAACCATTTGCCTTCAGGAGACGATGAACCTGTTGTAAAATGACCCAACAGATCTGCCTTCAGGAGGCTGATGATTCTACCACAGAACGATCCAACAGCCACCTATCTACACGAGACAGATGAAGCTGCCGAAAGACTGTCCGTCATAAATAAAAACTTCCTCACAGCCAGCTTATTCTCAATGTTACGTTACGGGCTTTAGCCGTTCTTGTGTCTTCGGTCACTTTTTCCACAATATATCTCCCTCCCTAACCTTTAATCAATCAGCTAATTTTGGCCATCTTACTGAACAGTTACCAACAGCTTTTGTTTTACTTGGCCACTGTAACGGCTACCTTACACGTTAAAACTCTAAAAATAACCAGAAAAGGAAAATAAAACGGATGAGTTTAAAAATATAATATTTGCCAAATTCACGATAAAGTATATGCCTACATGAATCCTGACGATTACCTGCAGTCTTTGCGAAAAGCAAGTGATAATAATACCTAAACCAGAATAGATTATGCTCGTCATAGCATAGCAATATTCGTCTCGTATCATTAAAAATCTGTATCACAGGAACACAGAACGGGTTCCATTGGTATTTCGAATCCAACAAACCAGGATCAGACGTTCCAGGTGGACTCAAACGCCAGAAAAGCACAATAGACCATCTTGTCGGAGCTGAAGCAGGCATTAGAGAAGTTCC
The DNA here is from genome assembly GCA_016746295.1 of Potamilus streckersoni. Classification (NCBI taxonomy): domain Eukaryota; kingdom Metazoa; phylum Mollusca; class Bivalvia; order Unionida; family Unionidae; genus Potamilus; species Potamilus streckersoni. The sequence continues at coordinate 2,856,171 of JAEAOA010000444.1, forward strand.
ATTTAAAAAAAATAAGAATATAAAGTTGCCATCGTTTTCGACTTGATGAAAGCTTATAACAAATAGTATTTTTTAACGTTTCGGCGTAAAAAGGGAAACAGCAAATATTATTGTTGTAAATATTGCAAAATAATATGATTCAAAATAATCATTTTGATTATTTACACACACACACCAGAAAAATATGTATTTTCATCTCTGCTAGTTCAAACAATCCTCAACAAATGGTATGCAGTTTAAAGATGCGTTGAATCAAATCGGATAATATCTTAGCATCCATGTATACCGACGGTCCAGAAGATGGAGACAGTTGCAGCAATCTACGACATCATCTCGATCTGGCTAATGAATAAAACCTCAATACATGTATTTCTCGCAGAAATTTCACTAATTTTAAACCTCTCATGAAACAATTTTTATCATATTTTCGATTTATTTTTACGCCGTAATTTTGCAAAATCTTATACTTGACAAACACGTTTTTAACCAAGTTATTACAGACGCACGTTGTGAACATAAAATACGGAAAAGATATTATGTTGGTTGCCCGTTTATGTGGGTATAGATTATGTTGGCTGCATGGTTACGTGGGTATAGAGTCTTATGAAGGACTGATGAAGTAGCTAAAACAGTCATCCGTAAAACTTCACTAACAAACTTGAGAACATCAAAATCACTAGTAGGGAGTGGCAATATATCGCAGAGACAAGGTGTACTGGATACACATACTTGACTCAAATATACCCTCTGAAGGATCATTCCCGACCAGAATGCTTGCCATGAAAGTAGAGCTCATTCTTTTTGAGTGTGTCCATTTCCACATTGTATATTTTGATCTAATCTGGACCAAGAAACTGTATGATGATATACAACCCCCAAAATCTTGGGCTTTCTAAGGCAGAGTTTTTAAAAATTTACCTTACGTTTTAAGAATTTTCCATGTTTTGCCTTTCTTCTTTTGATTTATATAAATTTCATAGATGTTTTAACATTATTTGCCTGTTATTCTTTGTTGTACTTCATATTTACATTTAATTGCTACGTTTTTTAAATACATTTTTCAAACATTAGTATGCATCCTCACCCTATATGACTGTCGTTGAGACCAAACATACGAAGAGTAAAACAAAATCAGATTGAAATGTGCTATGATATAAAAAAATACATACCCCTAATTTAAACAAAATCTAAAAATAAATAAATAAACAAACAAAACAAACAAGCAAACAGACAAATAAACAAATAAATATATCCATAACGTATGATGACTTGTAAAATAACTTGTAATGGGAAGTGCAGATCGCTTGTTATAGAGGTAATGTTATAAATTCTGAATGATTTCCCCAATCAATGGATGATTTTGTTTTAAATTTAATATCGAATCAGAGATTCAGCTATTATAGACGTCCCAAAAATTGTTGTTCGTTCGTCCGTCGAGTCGATGAAGACCACTCTAGTCATCCGTGAGTTGGAGGGGCTGGTTCTGTTCTGTGTGTGCGCAGGTGGCTGTATGGCCAATCCTTGCACAGAAGAAGGTTCGGTTGCAAAAGGGACACGGGATGAGTGGGACATCTCCAGAAGGGTCGCTGGCACGTGCTTTTCTGCCTTGCGTCTTCGTCTCTGCAGCTGCTATCCTGGTAAGTTCGCATAGCTTGGAGCCTTTGTGCAGATAGGAACGCCAAGTGACTCGATCTCTAGCTGTTTGCTTCCATGAGTCAGGGTTTATGTTGAACGCTTTTAATGCAGCTTTCAAATTGTCTCTGAAGCGTTTCTTCTTACCTCACTGGGATCGTTGTCCTTGCTGGAGCTCGCCATATAAGAGTCTCTTAGGCAGCCGGTGGTCTGGCATGCGTGCATGTCCCGCCCAGCGTAGCTGGGACTACAGTAGGATGGTATGAATGCTGGGGAGACCTGCTTAGGCGAGTACCTCGGTGTCTAGGACTTTGTCCTGCTATTTGATGTTGATTATTTTCTTGAGGCTTGTGGTGTGAAAGTGATTCAGCTTCCAGGAATGGCGTTGATACACCGTCCACGTTTCGCATGCGTAGAGTAATGTGGGGAGTACAACTGCCCTGTAAACCTTTAGTTTGGTCGTGATGCTGATGCCTCTTCTATTCCAGACATTCACATACAATCTGCCAAAAGTTGCCTCTCAAGAATTAAAACTTGACGTATGGCAAACAAATCTTTTAAATATGTAGCTGCCATTTATTATTTTCCTTGAATGGTAAAGACGGTACATGTTATAAATCTGTAAGTAACCCTTCTTTAAGTCTTCTGCCACAATGACGATAATTAATATTCGTGGTGGTATAATTGTGTCACTATCTTTATGTGCCATCAAGTACCCTACATTTGTCTCCTTTTCTAAGTAATGCACAATGTACAAACCAGTGTTTTTGTCCAAAACTGGTTCTTCTTTTATAATTAAATTTATTTAAAAAATTTAATTGATAATAAAATTACCCTAAACATTTTATTCATTTTCTGAGGGAAGGGGGTTCGTATTTATACTAAATTCAATTCAAAATTAACGTTTTTCTTGACTATATTTTATGTAATGAACATGGGGATTTATCCCATTATATGTGGGACCTCGGGTCACCAAGTGGTCTAAAGCGCTCGCCTTTACAGATCGCTGACATCACACCTCGGTCTACGTAAGTTCGAGCCTCGGCTCGGCCAATGAGGGTATGTGAGAACATTCGCAAGTAGCCTTCCATAGGTCGATGGTTATTCCTGGGGTTTTTCCATAGTTTTTCTTTAAAATCAATTATATACTATTAATGGCGTTTAAAACCCCCCCACACACACACACACAAAACACAAACACCCATTGTGTTTGTTTGACCTGCAGATAAATTTTGATTTGAAACATTTATGTTGTTTTTATATCATGTTGGCAAACAAAAAAAAGAATACATTAGCTTATGTTGAATCGTTCAATTAAATCATGTAAACTATACACAAATTGTAATATATCAGTCGGACAGGGAGTCAGGGTATATAATTCCAGCCTTTCACATGTAATTAAAACATCTGTTTTGTCCGTAAGGCTGAGAATGAAACATTGGGTGTCATTCGCCGCCATTGAGAACTGTATTCAGAACTACTTTTGTTCACATAGCACAATATGGCGTCGGAACGAGAGAAAGTAATAATAGAAACATTTTCGACATTTTCTGCCGCAACATGTGCGGTACAACCAGTGTAAGACAAATCACCAGACGCACCACAATCTGTGTATTCGTACAGCTACATCAGAGGTTATTTTTTGACTTCACAGAAATAGCGGAGTGATGTTTCGGATGAAGAAACGCAATATTTACAAGAATAAAATTGATGCTTTAGAAAGTACCAAATAGGACGCTATTGAAATATTGCATGAAGCAGTTTTTACTTTTACTGTATTTTCCATTTCTAAATCCCATTTATAAAATTAATCCAAAAGAACGATTTTTCTCTTCTTGGTGATTACTGTTGGATAAAATATGAAGGTCTGGGGTCTGTTGAATAATAGATCTCACCTAATTCCTCTGTACAGAACATAATCCAGCTAAAATTTTGCGTTATAGATGTACTAGTAAGTGATGTGAATGCACCAATGAAATTGCATGACCTTACATGTAGCAGAGTTTAGGTGACTGGTCTACATGCGATAAAGAGTGTCTGGTGTACTTTGCCAAAAAAAATTGTGATATCTAGATATATCTAACTACAATGAGAGAGAGAGAGAGAGAGAGAGAGAGAGAGAGAGAGAGAGAGAGAGAGAGAGAGAGAGAGAGAGAGATCATGGCCCCCATTCATCAAGATTTGTTTAAACGGGAAAATATTTCATGTCTAAGGTATATTTACATTATTTTTTAATCGATAGCATCAAGATTATGACATAAACATTTCACTCAGACACTAATGCTGATAGTTTGTAAACAAAAAGATCGCACAGATTTACTTTTTTTTTCATCACCCTTCTGCGTTGACAGTGTGCTTGTTTAATTTGATAACTTACTGAGGGGATCCCACATTTTCCTTACACAACAAATAACTTGTTTTATATGTTGCTCTGAAACAGCGAATAAAAAACTACTTTACTCATAGGAAAATACATTATTGTACATTGGAATTATTTCATCCAATCAGCAACAGTAGTAAAAAGTATATTTTAGCCAAATAATTAAGGTGAAAGCATATCTAGGTGTACCTACTATTTTCACTGCACACTTCACTCTAATGCGTCAAGTGACCATATTACTCGCAGTCAAGCTCTATTTTCAGACAGGAAAATCCGTATGCACGGTTAAGCATGACCATGTTGAAACACTATCTCTATATTTTACACAATTAGATTCACGATTTTTCGAAATTTTTAAATAAAAAAAAAAGAAAAGCACGAATGCAAAGAAAATATTGCAGTCCGCCTTGAAGTGCCACCCCAGTGTTAGATGCTAAGTTTATTTATGTTTTTTGCAGACACTATAAAATCAAAGCATGACATTAAAAGGAATGTTGATGGAATAAGTAAGATCAAATCTGTTTGAAGCAAATTTTTGTTAGTTTAATTTCAGAACATGAATTTTGCTTTAAAACTGTTGCTTTTTACGTTAACGTTTTCTCCTTTATGCATGAAAAGGAAGCGGAAAGTGACATGATATCTGAAATCATTGATATAAACTGATTCTTGTCGTGCACACGACTTTTTTTTTCTTTGTAAGAGAAATATAAAAACAGCCTCAAAATAGCCGTATATAAAACACGATATAACATAACACCCTTTATCGCACACTAATGATCCCCGGATACTAAAGAGTGAAGTAGTTATATTGTTGTACTCACGTTTGCAAAACTAGACTAGTTCATTCTACAGATACATCATTGCACAGTCTCTATACCTGTATTTCAGAATGAACATAGTTGTTTCTAATAATCAAAAGGACGATATGAATTTTTTACGATGTAATTTATTTTTCTGATAAATGTGAGGAACTTTGTGGGATTTTTGTTTGGTTCATATTGCTCATGTATATTTGACCTGAGAAATCTATATTTAATATTTAAGACCACCTCCAGCCAACCCACCCATCCTCCCATACATAACTGAATGCACGTGAGTTCAGATCACCATATATATGCCGATAAATCTGGAAGCTGAATAACCGGATGTACTTGCAGCAAGGCACGTACTTGAGGAATCTAACGGTACGTATTATGGTTACGTTATAAGATGTTTACGTTTTGACAAAAGCCACAAACTTCACGTGGATTGTCAGTGTCACATACACACACGTACAATTGAAAATGAAGTTCAGTGTTCGTAAGTCGTGTATTGAAACAACTATGTAAATCTTGCATTTTAGACTGTTAAAGAGCTGTTCATAAGACATGATATTTCTTAAACTACACTACTAAAGCTTTCTGCTATAACAGCAACTACTACTACTACCACCACAAAACATATCAGTACGATTTTAATTGATTAATCACCGTGAGGGTAGTATCTTGACACCATGTGTAGTCTGTATGTATGGAAGATGTTGAAGCAGTCCAAAAATTAATAAACTTTGAGTGCTGCGCAAGTAAATAGTTTATGTTAAGTAAGTGCGTGGAGAATGGAAGATGGGACCATGTGGTTATAATTTTCAGGGGTCACCGACTTTTTCAAACGGCAGCAGGTCCCAATGTATGTGTACGTGTAATCCAGATAATATCGCATGGTTTGAACCAACTCTGGGTCCTTGATCGTTATTGTGAATCTGTGGGTTTTACCTCAAGAACTGCACCCTTTGTGGATCTTGTAGAAAATGGGATAAACAATCATACCGTATTTTCAAACGTGTTCCAAATTTAAATTTCCTCAACATACACCTTTTCTGCTTTATATTTTCCTTGGTGGAAAAATGCATTATTTCATTGGGTGAACGTGAAATCTACTTATACATCGTATGTTTGCTACACCTGTTTCGATAGTACCATAACTTGTTTTAAATTCTTAGCAAAATATTACAGTGAGTCAGTTTTATGTTTCCTTTGCATGTTTTTATTCATAAAGTACCTCGATGACCAAATTGTATGCATATAAGAGAGCGAACTTGATTTCCAACTTACAGTTATGTATATTGATGAAAGATTATGTATACTGGTGAAAGTACGTCGGATCTAAAAAAAATATTACGGTTGACTTAGTTGTCATGAGACTTAACAAATATTGTAAACTCGCTCATAAGTCGAGTCAAATTGCAAACAGCATGATCATTATCTTCCGTAACATAATGCGCCTACAAACCATGGTATATTTTGTTTGTTCTACTGATGACTCCTAACAAACATAGAGTCAGATCTCCCGGCGCATTATGCGATGGCAAATCTGGGTTTGTGCAATTTGCAATTGGATGCGTCTTTTATAAGCGTGTACGTATGTTATTGCATAGTTTTCCAAATGCCATTTTTAAAACTTTCATTATCACAAATTTAATCAGAACAGTTCATGCTGTTTTCGGACAAGAACCAAGCATTTCCAGCTGTCTTTAGAGTTTGTCAAAAATCTAATTAAAATCGTGAAATCGACAAAATAGTGTTCCTGCGAAACAGATATGAAGTCATGTTTTGCTAACCTTTCTGTTCGCTAATCAAATTACAACTTTCATATCATATACAAGTGCAAAATTTCTAACGCGAACTATCTAGTTTGAAATGCAACGCCTAATCCGATAGCCGACTGAAAATAAGGGAATCGGGAATTGCAAATCTCGCCGAGCATGAACATTTATCGGTATTTGTGAGCAGCAGAGAGGGTGAACCCTACAACAATATATTTGCGACAAAATCGATTAAAGCCTCAGAATGCCAATGGAGCCTTCCTACGAAATCTCATATTTTAACCAAAAAAAAATTAAAGGTCCCATCTTAGCGATTTTGTCGTAAATACATTGTCATAACCACACTCAAATTGCTGCCATCTACGTCTACAAATTTTTGCGACAGAATCGATTAAAGCCTCAGAATGCCAATGGAACCTTCCTACGAAATCTCATATTTCAACCAAAAAAAAAATAAAGACCCCATCTTAGCGATTTTGTCGCAAATACATTGTCATAACCACACTCAAATTGCTGCCATCTACGGTCGCAAATATGTTGTCATTTCACCCTCTCTGCTGCTGATTAATACAAATTATTGTTAGCTTTTCACAAACAGACTAATCGATAATACTTCACCACGTAGATCAATTAAATTATTTGACTGATCGGTGAGTGTAAAATTAATTCTAGTTAGTGAATCATTTTGACATTGCATATAGACTGGATTAGTCGGATTCTCAACAATTAAAAATCCGGGGGGTGCTGTTGGTGAAAATGAATAAAGAATGTAACCTTGTCGGGCTTGATTTGATTGTTCCATATTAATTTGATAACTTCCTTCGATTACATCACACGTTAAATTAAGTGCGATCACCGATGAAATATCCACATTGTTCGGTGCGATATGTCTACCGTCGCCGTCGGGAGAATTATTATGAGTGAGGATAATAGGCTTCGGCTGGTTATCTTTCCATGATTGATAGATTTTATTAAATCCTTCGTCGATGACGATATTGAGTAGATTTTTTAATTCAGGTGCGTTATATCCTGGGAGTTTATAATTTGGATTACCTGCTAGGCCGCCCCTATAACGTCCAGCTTCAATTGTTCGATATATTGGAGAATTTTCATCAGTAAAAACACTGATAAGTCTTAATCTATATTTTTCCATGTCGCTGATGATTCTGTTGGCTGCCGCGACCACACTGGTAAACTCATCTTTTGTAAGAAGACCGGATCTCAACGAGTGTAGCAACAAATAAAAATCTTTGATCATGTAGAGAAAAGAAAGGTCAAAGGTGGGAAAAAATTTACTATCTACGCTTACTTGCGCAACAGTATAACCTTTCTTTTCAAAATCAATAGGACGACGACTACTTCCAAAAGCATAGCTCGTCTCTGTTTCAGATATTTTTTTTCTGTAAACTTTTGTTAAATCTAATTCTTCGAAATTATCATATGTTCGTGATGGATTGTCAGGTCCTATTTCATCAGTGACATAATCAGATTTTATAGGCTCGGGCGTGGAATTACCAGCACTTCTAGGTGGATCTTCGGGCCATCCTAATACTGTTCTTATTGAACTGTTATAAATATCTACAACGTACCCAGGAGAGCCTATTTCAATTGTAGATGATAGTGTTGGTTCATGAACTGTTATCGCAATTTTTGATTCTTTTTTAGTAATGGATTTTATTCTACGTTGTAATTCATTATTAATTTGCTCAATTTGATAGGACCCAGTTGGTATTGAAACAACGATCCAATCTGGAGTGTCATCTTTTTTATTCCTATATGCAAACACCAGAGAATTATTAGGTCTCTGACCGCCAAATGGAACCGATCTGATATTAGGCCAACTATGATACACTCGTAATTTTGCCAACGCGATTTCCTTTACTGAAACAGGCGAGGGAAAATTCACACTGAATTTAGGGTTTGTTGACGATATTGATATCATACTTGTTTTCCGCGGAGTGGTATTTTCTGCTATCCGCTGAAGTAGTTGAATCTCTTGCGACATTATTATTATTTACAATGTCTAATTTTGCAATAGATGAAAAAACGTTAGCGTTTTTAATCGTAGTATCATAAATACGTATCATCGCGGAGAATTCGTCTTCGGTAATTATCGTATCATCAATCGATGATGACATCAACGAGGATAATTGTGAGTAACCGTTAGATACTGCTTGATGTTTTACTATATAGTCGTTAAGTTTTTCTTGAGAACACGATGATATTTTTTTAGTAATAGCATTTGCAAGTCCAGCAAATGTTGTCACCGCGGAAATAGCAATTGGGACAGCAATCGGAGCTACCATTGTTACTGAAGATAGTATAATACCAGCACCGGCCATTATACCAGATACCGAGTATACTGTAACATCAATTGCGGTAATTCTCCTGCGATACTTTTTAATTTTTATTTCATATTCATCAATGAGTGTTTTGAGTTTTGTTAAGAACTCTTTGACGGTATCATAGCGATATTGCGATGACGGAATCATATTATTTTAAAATCTCAAGTGGTTTCTAATTGTTAAAAATTCTAATTTAGATCAGCTACAAACTCCATGTACCATACAAATGATGTCTTATTTAAATTAGGATCAGTGCTTGTTATTGTAAACCGTTTGTATTCACCCACGTCAATAGTCGTTGAAATCACGTTGTTGTATCCATATGAAGTCGATGATGATATATTAAACTGATTCAGTGACACTATTGTTAATCGATAAATACCCTTGTTTGACACAGTGAGAGTTATTGTATTCTTTTTAGGTTCCCAATCTAATGATCCAGAGAGAACTGTGTATATCATATTTATGATATTTCTCTCATGAGGAATCTTTATTCTTTCAAGTAGCGGAAGATTGTCTGTTTTAAATTTTGTAATATCCTCGATAGATTTTTTAATACTATTAATGCTATCTCTAATAATACTAAATCCAGCATCATTAATATTTTTAATACTAGCTTTAATTTCATCAAAATTGGATTTAATTTCAGCGAGAGATGGAGAGGTTACCGCTGGTGTTCCAAAGAATTTATTGATAATATTTCTACGAAGGGAAGTATATGTTGTTATATGTTTTTCAAGTTCTTCATTTAAATTTTTTAATGCATCTGTGATTGTAGAAACGAGTACACCCGGTTTGAGTTTTCCATCATTTGAATATAACGCTATTGTATCTTCAACGACGTCACGTCTTCGTATTAAGACATCATCCAATGAAACATTACTAGATTTCAATTTGCCCTGGCGATCTTGAAATACAACTATTTCCCCAGGATCTACACTTGACAAATTTAATGTCTCGGCGATTTCATCTTCGATTATTTTTTTTACACTTTCGACAGCGAATTTGCTATCGGTTTCTGTTTTTTTTGATTCTGATAAAGGTCGTCCCCAAATATCAATCATTATACGAAAACGCTACGTTTTTCTAAATCATAACGCTATCGTTTTTGCCATTGCCTGCTAGTATATTCATTAACAACAACTTGTGGTGGTTTTCTTGGAAATTTAGATATCTCTGCAAGGACATTTAATACTTCACGACCGCATATCGGTGGATCATTTAACTGTTGTGTTGGTAGCGTGGAATAAAAAATTGGAGATGACTTTGTTATTGTGGATACATATCGCATGAATTCTTTTGGTGGAGCTAATCCATATGAATCAAAATAGACAATTCCGCGTGGATCAATTGCATATGCGACCCAATGAGTTCCTTTTCCGCTGCTGTTATCGAGATTGATAATACCCGTTTCATTTTTCATTGGTTTTGACGGTAATTGATCTCTCATGAAAACTCCTCTAAAGTTTTTTATTGATAATGATTTTACAGCATCAATTAAATCAAAATTGGACATTGGTGAAAATCCTAGGGATTTTTCCACTAATAAGCCGTTCCTGGTATTCTTAGGCCCGTGCCCTTGTACCAATTGTGTGGAGTTCCTGGTAGTCTTAGACCCTTTCCTTTTTTTTTATAGCCTTTCCCAGTAGCTTTTTTCAGGGCCATTCCTGCAGCAGTACCAACGGCTCCTAACGCTGCCGCCTTCGCAACCGCTGGGGCAGCCGCTGCAATCAATGCTGGAATAGCAGCTAACAGCGGGAATATTCCACCCGATTTTATCATACTGGCGATAGCTGCTTTCGAAAAATCAATTTGAACTCCTCGTTTGTTCTTTAGCGCATCATTGAAATGTTTTATTTGACGATCTGTCAGTGATAATTTATGTGCACCACCGGACATTTGAGTGGGTTTCAACGTTATTGTAGTTCCACATTCTTTAGCCGACTTTGATTTCAATTTCTTGACCTGACCATCAGTCAACTGGACATTAACAATACTATATGTCATTCTATTCTAAAATGTAATTTACACTTTCAATTGATCTTATTGTGAAAATCCTAACTACATGTTTTCCACTGGTGCATCAATAAGTCTCATTCGTCCGCCAACTCCTTCTAACAACATTGATTTATCACTGAGAATGACAGCAACTGCTCTATAATCGGCTATACCAGCAGGGGGTTGTACCCGAGCTTGGAAGTATATATCAACAACAGATTGTCTCATCATGTCAAGATGTTCCAATGAAAAGTAATAAATCGGATAGTGTTTTTCAAAATCAATTTGCGATATTTGCAAACCAGTATCAACATTTTGATCACGACCCATATACGACAATATTCTATGATATACACGAGCTATGTTGTTGTTTTCATAATTAAGATGTACAATCTCTGCTGGTTCTTGTTGTCCGTTTATTCTCAACGAAACTTCACTTACTCCTAATTGATCAAATATCATATGACTAGATAATTGACGACCTACTCGATTTGCATCCTGTAACGCTATAAAGATATGACGTGGAGCTGAAACACCTTGTTTTGATGCTAAGTGCCATGTAAATGTGCCATTTACATTATCCTGCTTCGTATCAGTCGTTGTTGTTAGCCAACTTAGCAATGATTTTCCACCTGTGTCCATAAACGATAGTAATTCTTGCTCTATTGTAACTGCTGGTGTCAAGACGGGCATCCATAAAGTCAATTTCTTTAAAATGACTTTACCATCAACAACACCATTAGCACGCCAGATTGCATCATTGTCATTCTCCTTTCGCACTAACACGACTGTATGCTTTGCTCCATAGATGACTTTTCTGACATTTCTACAGAATCCGAATATATGATGTAACGGAATTGCACATGAAAATCGTCGATGCTCTCCTTTTAATGCTCCTTTTCGTGTTGCAAATCCTAGATTGAAATTATCATTGACCCTTTTTAAAATGTCGAATTCAGCGGCTGGCCGGCCTTCACGGTCTGGATTAGCATCGAGTTGTTGATCAGCTTCTGCAGTAGCTTGCTCAGTTCGTACTTTAATAAATTGATAATGGTTCGGATGATCAGAAGTATCCTTAGCAAACATCATAGACGGACCAGCCGACCTTGTATAATCATCAGAATATCTCGCAAGTCCGATTATTGTTGTTGCAATATCAACATCTTGTTCTATTGATTCAATTTCTTTTCCATCAATGATATATCTTGCACTGTTAAATAGCGCCATAATGCCATTATTTACAAAACCAACTCGGATATTTGGGTTATCCCCATATGGCGTATCAGCTGCAACATTTGTTACAAGCTTTCCTTCTACTTCAATAAATGCCTCACACGGCAAAAAGTATCTACTTGTATCTTGAACTTGAAGTTCAACTCTCCCTCGTTGATTAGGCTCTCTTGCAGGATAGGCATAATACTGATAGTTAATTTTAGAATCATCTTTATTCACCGGTGCCGCCATATCAAACGCTGGATCAGCAATTTTTTTAAATGCCATTTATACTAAAACGTATCGTTTTTCTAAATCATTTTCTTTTTCGATTTCCTCCAAGACCACTTCCCGCTATCATACTTGCAATATTACTACTATCTGGTGAAGTCATTGCTAATGATGCTAGTTTTTGTTCCACTGCGTTATTTATCACTTTACTGACATTTGCAGGCATCATTGTTGTTGAAGGTAGCGGTGGTGGTGGTTTTCGTCCGAATCTAGATTTCACCAATGACGTTATTCTATTCTTTGCGGTAGAAAAGGCCGTTCCTGCAAGATCTCCAACAGCGTTAATTCCCTTATTACGAATAACATCAATGGCTTTCATCGCTAATTGTTTAGCAATTGGTGCTACTTTTGGGGCTATTCTTGTGAATAAACCAGCCATGATATTTCCAAGGCCGTCACCGTAGTATGCCTTATAAACGGGCAATCTTGAGTTCACTACATACACGTTTGTTGGTTTATTGTGATTATAGTGTACTATCATCTTATTTGAAATGACTTTGTAATTTCTAAATACAATTTCAATCACTAAATTCCCCCGGAATTCCGTCCATTAACTCATCCAAGAGTTCTCGATACGTATGAATATCAATTATCCCACCTTGGAATAATCGTCTGCAAATATCAAATGCTTCATTAGTTATTTCGACTGAGTTATTTCCAGCTCGCTTACCTCCCATAAGAACCTCAAGTCGTGATATATCATTAATGATATTACTAGGACACATATGAGAATCATGATGAGAACTTCCATAACCCTCTCCTGAAGTACTTTCTGATTCGGAAACGTTTTGAATTTCTGGAGCTGGTTCGGAAACATTTTGAATTTCTGGAGATTGTCGACCTCGACCTCGACCTCGACCTCGACCTCGACCTCGACCTCGACCTCGACCTCGACCTCGACTTCGACTTTGTTGTTCTTCTTTTCGTTGTTGTTGTTGTTCTAAAACATCCGCATCAACTCCTATTTTAAAAGCTCTGTATTCCAATGTATTCTTTTTTAAATTTCCGGTGATTTCTTTATTAATTTTATATATCCAATCCACCCATTGATCTTTGTTTATTGTGTTTTTTTTATACTCGTCTTTTAAAAATTTCTCCCTGTTATAATAACTTTTTACAGCAAAGTTTCCAAATAACGCATAGTCTTCCTTTTTCAGCAATTGAATTTGTCTGATTACTTCTATAGCTTCATCAGTGAATTTCTCGTTAAAAGGAACACTTTTTTTAACGGAAACACTAGCATCTTCAACGGGGTTATCATCAGTATCAATATTACCCATTTGTTGTATTTCTCGCTGAGTTTGTAACTCACCTGAAAGCTGTTTTATTCCCTCGTGAGTTTTTTCAGTTTCTGTAGCAATCTTTCCTAATACATCAATAATAGGTACTGCTCCCTCTTTAGGGATGTCGCCGTATATAGCACGTTCTGTTGCAAGTTTCATATCTTTAGTGGCTTTAGTTACAGGGGCAAAAAGTTGTTCGCTTCCAATAGAAAAGTCAGTCTGCGCTTGCTGTCTAAGTTGTAGTTTATCTCGCACGTTATCTCGAATTGGTATAAACTTTTTCAGTAATGCTAACCTCTCACGGGCTAGTCTGGTAGTTAATGCTTCTGATGTCATTATTGGAAATGCTAACGATTTTTCAATTGTCGGTTTCAATGCTTGCATCAATCAAACGTCTTATAGATTTCACTTTCAAAGCAATCTCTGACCGAACTTGGTACTGTTCCCCGAGTTTCTTTCTAATGGCTTCAACTATACTAAATAGCCGAATGAATAAATTAATATCATTGTTATACAAAGAAGCATTAACCGCTTTTTGGATTCTTTTTATCAGTGAATACATTTTAGGTAGAACATATCTTCCACGTTTCAATTGTATATCAATTTGTTCAAATTCATTCAAAAGTCTGTCTTCATTCAAAAATTCAGAAAGTACGATTCCTTGATTTCTTAAATTTGATATTTCTGTGATGATAGATGTAATATCTTGAAATTCCATTTATTATTATTACTAATGTATTTGTATCTTTAAAATATTTTTATATACAAAAAAACAAAACATATACAATGCCCGTCTCTTCCTCATTCGAGTTTCGAGGCAAGAAAGGGCACATACATTAAAGACTTATACAATACCCTAACCCCCCAATCGAGTTCAAGGGCGGGTTATATGGGTATTAGACGTGAAATCCAAGTGATTTCTTTACAAACATTGAACAATACATTACATATATACAATGCGATTATATAGGATATATACAATGCGATTCAATGAATGAATATTTACAATGCGATTCAATGAATGAATATTTACAATGCGATTATATAGGATGGTTATATATACAATGAATGAGTATTTACAATGAATGAGTATTTACAATGCGATTATAGGTTATATATACAATGCGATTATATAGGATGGTTATATGATAGGATGGTTATATATACAATGAAATGATAGGATGGTATATATACAATGAAATGATAGGATGGTATGATAGGGACAGTACAGGACGATACAAACATGAAACGACGGGGCGGACCTACACCCACCTTGCCAATTAAAAGCAACCCAAGAAATTAACCCTGGTTGCAGTTGAAAAAATTCAACCACACCATGTCAATGGCGTGGGAGTTTTAATTGGCAAAGTGGGCTTCGTTTTAAAGCCCCAAACTTATTACGGCTCATATTATATATAAGGTGAACTAATACTGCAGTGTCAATGTGTAGGTGTGTATTTATTTTCCTAGCATTTCATAATGAATACTGTGTAGTAATTTCAATGGAAGCTAAGTATTTAAATAAAACATTAAAACAAGAAATACAACTGTTAAATAATAGCAATTTTTTTATTAATTTCTATAATATTACGATTAAATAATCGTAGTAATAATGGATTTACATGACAAGATAACTCCGTAATGGGGATCCCTGTCAATTCAGGACCTGCTATTTCTTGAATCGAGAATGATATTTTTCTGAATTTTATTACACATAGCCACACTAAAAAAACTAAACTATATGTAGCGCGTTTTACTACCCTGACCTCACTAATTTGTAATTTCATTTTCATACAAACGCTGTTAACGCCGTCTTTGTAATTGGGATTTTTAAAAAATCTATTAATAGACCCCTGGCCTTGGATCTCTGTCAAATAAATTGTCTACCCTGTATAGGTTTTTCCAACAAAACCCTAACTGCTGTTCTCAATACAGTCTTTAGAAACAAGAAACAATAACACAAAATCAAAATCCGTACATACCTGATTACGTATACCGAGTTAACCATTAAATACGTACATGAGATCACACACATCATTAATTCAATCCAATTTCACATGTATTCTCGGACGAATTTCATATCCGGGAATCAATATCGAAAGTAGGATAGTCACGTGACGATCAGTAGTAATGAGGGGAAATACGGAACAAAATAGTAATTATTAAGAGTTATCTTGTAAATAAGAAAACTTTATTCTATGTCCATTTTTCTTTGAGATAGCTGTTTGACAAATCCCTTCAGCAACTTTTCGTACTGAAGGCATACATATTTCAAAATATTTTCCTGCAGCATTCATTGAATGAAAAACTCTTTCTTCATTCGTCGCTGTATCAAATGACTGTACTGGTCTCTTTCCAACTGACTTACAAGTCCCTGTCTTTCCTTTTTTTATATTCTCTCTTTGAGAAATACACTGTAAATTGGAAATCGCGTTATTTTGAATATTAGAATCAATGTGATCAATAACACAGCCATCTTTAATCGGTCCCATATAACACTCAAAGACTGCCCTATGACAGAGATATCCCTTTCCTCCAGCAGTAAATTGCAAGTATCCCTGATTATTAACAAAACCAATTGGTTTCTTTAGTCTACAGTGTCTAACAACACCATTACGAGATATTTCATAATTAACGAGTATTGGATGTGGTCTGAATTCTTGCTCCATTTATATATAATAATACTATTTGTCTAATTCATTATTTGCTTTAATTATAAATCTATTAATGTAGTCTTGAGGGGTTTTTATGATTTTGTCTTTGACAGAGTCATGGTTAGGGTCAATGATGGCGTTTTTTATTCGTTTATCATAATAACGTTTCAATTCTCTAAACCGCTTACCCCCACAATTGATACATAATTGTGATTTTCCTCTCACACCCACCCCACAATTTATGCATGGGGACGGGCCTGTCGAATTATTTCTGACACTCTGTAAGTGATATCCACAGAATTCACCTCTACACGATTTATTGCATGGGGTTACTGATCCGATCATAAGCCATTTGCAGTGATTCATTATATATAAACAAACTTTTCTATTTAAATACTTGTCTTATTTATATGAATGAAGAATTCAAGAGATTATCGGCAATCAAGCCTCGGAAAAATATTAAATTCAATCTTGATAGAACTCTCGAAGACGTACCAAAAGAGAGAATAACTAATAGAATTCTGATTAGAAAAATACGAGATTGTGTTCATGAGTTTAAACAGGATGATGCATCACACACCTGGTCAACATTTAGAATTGATGGTGTTGTTGATGCTAGAATGAATGATGAAACAGCAGCTATGATACTATCACAACTTGGCAATAAACGGTATTTTATCAGAGTGAAATTCATTATCAAATTAGAATCGGGCGAATATATTATAAGAGACAAATTTGTTCCAATTCTCAAAGATGGGACATCAGTCATTGTTAGCCGTTATTCCAGACCAGGGCTGTTAACTGGAATTGATAAACCATACTATGAAAAAGCGTATCCAGAAACAGCAGTCGTTTATGGGATGTATCCGTTAAATAACCCTGACATTGGAAAACTAGCACCAATGAAACAGTCAACGTCAGCGGAAAAACCACTCAACTGTGTGGCACAAAGAGTCTTAGAACATTTTACAAATGCACTCCGTGGGAATAAATTAACCGATCTAAGACATAAAAAAATAGATGAATGGGAGCTAACAGTGAAAGAGAACGGAGCAACTATTTCCGATATAGCTAGATTGGAAAAGTCGTTGAGATTTCCGATAACCGTTTTAACGATAACTGGCGAAGTATTATACGAATCAAAATACAATAAAAACGGAGCTCCAATCAAAATTATTGATCATAACAAGCACGCATGGACATCCGTGGTTACAATATTCCCGCGAGACAGAACAGTGAAGTATATCCCAGAAGAATTCATCAAGGATGGTATTCTCACTGAAGAAAGATTATTCGATGCTATTGCTAGTTTGTGTAAAAACGACCCTGTATCAGTATGGCTACTTCATAGTTTTGAAGATGAAGAATGTCAATTCAATCAATTTGTGAAACCTAACGGTGAATTATATCGTACTGAAAGTCTACATAATAGGATGAAAAATCTAGCAATAAGTCTCAGTGAAAACGCTAGCGTTTTTAATGAAAAATCTGAAGATTACGAACAGTTACTTACAAATTGTTTTACAATTCCATCAGTTGCAGCTCATTTTGCAAGAAAGAAAAATAATTGGAAACCAACACGAAAAGAGTTTTTACAGGATGTTCAATCCAGCTGTTTGGAATATTATCATGGCGGTCTATGGAACGTTAAGTACAATCGTGAGAATATGATATCAGTTGATATCGTTGCCTGTTATCCAGGAAGTTTTCTAGGATATGGATTCGCTGGTGAGTATTTTAAACGGTTTGGACACCCCACACATGAAATGACTCGCGTTGCTATTAATGGACCACTGCCTGATTTTGATTTGACCGGTTTTGCTTGCGTAGTATCATTTGAATTCGCTGAAGGACTTCATCCGTGTTGTTATGTTTGGATTGGTAGACACATGGCTGAAAGGATGTGGTTACCAATAGTGTTATTGCGATATATGATTGATTGTAAAATGTTAGTTTCGTTGATTGTCAGCGAAGCGATTATCTCATATCGAAAACAAACCAATGTCTGGTTACCAGAACCAGAATGTCTTGATAGTATAATCGATAAGTCTAGAAAACATATTGATGCTGACGAGGAGTATATCATTGAATGGTCAAAAAAGATATTTAATCAACGAAATAATGAAGCAAAGGATCTCGGCCGAAGAATAATCGGTAAATTTACACAGGGTGGAAAAAAATTTAACTTTAAAAAACACTCCTCACGATTGATTATAGATGATGCCGAATACGACTTCGTTATTAAAGATGCAGTAGAGAAAAATAGATACGCAAATTGTAAAACAGCCTTTTTGTCCAATAAAACAAAGTTAGGTAGAATTGTTACTTACAGTGATGGAGAAAGCTCTGCATATCTACATTTGAGAGCTTCTATGCTGGGTTATGCATCTATCAATTTATTTGCAATGATAAATAGATTTCCTAGTATAGCAGTCAGAGTTGCAATTGATTCAATGTATGTCGATAAAAAATATATCAAAGAGATAACTAAATTTACTAATAGCGAAGAGACTTGGGGAACATGGCGAATTAAACAAGAAATACAACGCGATTATTCTGAATCAGCAGACGTTGAGATTAAAAGTAGTTACCTGAAGAACGATAATTCTATCAGTGAAAAATCTATGTCTAAAGCACCACCGATATCAGATCCAATTTGTAGATATAAAACAGTTTATTTAAACGGTTGTGGTGGATCTGGAAAGACAACACGTGCGATAGAATTATATCGAGAGAGAACGTCCATGATTGTACTCACACCAACCCATAGACTAGCGAGAGAGATCAAACAACGAAATGTTGAAGCTTGCACGTATCATAGTTTTTTTCGATACAAGGGCGATGCTTGGACTCCTGAGCGAATGGGTGAGAAATTTATTCCAGCGGTTATTATTTGGGATGAAGCATGTACTGTTTCAGAAGATGTATTAAAAATGTTTCTTGATTGGTTATTGCAAAAAAATACAAAAATTATATTGTGCGGCGATCATGGTCAACCACCACCATTTGTTGGTAGAAGTCCACATAATTGGTTAAAAGGATTTGTTGATTATTACGAAGAAATTGATACTGACTATAGAGCACTCGATGAGCAGTTACGTGAGTTTAAAAAACTAATTAGATTACAACACGATAGAATTCAATGTGAAGTAGCGCGTGAAATAATTTCTGAAACGCCTATGAATGATTTTTGGGAAACATGGAAACCAAATGATTTTGTAGTAGCAAGTAGAAAGATAGTCAGAGACGCACTTCAGAAAAAGTTGTTTGAGCTACACAAGAAAAAATTCCCAACGTTTCCAGTGCCGTTGTGTTATAGACCATTGGATACACGAAAGCAGAATATTGAAGTTGAAATTCCAGGCCAGACGGAGAAACAGATTCTAGTGTTAAATGATATTGTGCTAGTTGATATCAATACTGTAGAAGATGCATTATGCGCTGATAAATCACCATGGACGCTTGGTTATGTAACAACAATACACTCGTCACAAGGATTAACCATCACGGATACAATTGTTTGGATAGTTGATAATCGCATTGAATGGTCAAATTTAGTCTATCTCGCAGTGTCCAGAGTACGACGAATAAATCAACTACGAAGGATTGTTTTCGATGATGATTTTAATGCAAACGATGATAACACTGATATTAGCATCATTAATAAAAAACTCTCTGGCTACAAACAGCAGGACAAAAAAAAACAACGAGAATTTGATATTGATGCTGAAGTAATAATCGCATTAAAAGAACAACAGAATAATCACTGCGCCAGTTGCAATTGTATAATGCACTGGCAGTATTCGGATAAAGACCCTCGACAATTCACCGTAGACAGAAAAAATAACAGTCTTGGTCATGTCAGAAACAATGTGATGTTGACCTGTCTTGAGTGTAATAGACGTAACGGAGCTAGTTAAGACCATGTGGCGGTAATTGAGTATCGTCCGGAATGACTTGTAGTTGTTCGCGTGTAAAACCACGCTGAGGTGCAGTTGAATCCAATCTGTAGATTGGAGGTCTACCAGTTGATCGCGTTATAGTTGAAATTTTATGCGTAGTAACACTCCATATAGGATCAGTAGCTCTTCTTTTACCGCCTTCAAGCTCTCCTGGTTCGTATAAATATCTCACAGTAACATCACCGAGAAGTGGCTGAGTGCTAACCCGCTGCGGTTGTTCGGGAATATATTCTTTTTTTATTGCAATATTTGGTTTCATATTAATAGTTCGAGTAATCTCATTATTTAACGCTGCAACTACACTCGGTAACCTTTGGACCCATTCACGAGATCGTTTTTCTTGGATGAATTCTTTTGCATATTGATATCCAAATAACCGTTCTGCAAGAGTTCGATTAAATCGTTCTACAATTGCCTGATCACGATGTAACGCAGTATGTCCCCGTCGTATTGTAACACTATGAGTTTTCATTGTTGATAGAACAGCACCTTGAAACTCTTTGCCAGGATCAACTTGTAATAGATTTGGCCATCTTAGAGGACCTCGTCGATAAATCCTTTCAAATGCAGAAGCGACTTCAGAAGCTGACTTTGTTTTCAATGGTTCTGCTTGTTTAAATCGACTCGCAATATCAACTACAGTTAGCGCGTATTTGTAACCATGGTCATGTGGTAAAAACAATAAATCAGCCTGATGAACTTCATTGGGTACGGTAACATCAAAATGAGAATAATTAATTTGTTTAGGCGGTGGTAGATAAATTTGCCATATAGCTTGTTTGGATAACCAATCTTTTGCAGTGGATTTTTTCACTTTTGCAGCGTTAGCGAGTTTACTGATTGCTGCTTTACCCCTCCAGTATCCTTTCGGAGAATAATAAATAGATTCCATACTATAAAAACACTGGTGTTTTCAATTACCAGCACCTAACACTAATTTGCCTTTCATAGCTGATTTGACCAACCATGAAGCCAATTTTTCTTTGAAGGATTTATCGGGAATAGCATTTAAGGCATGAATTAATTTTACATCCGCGATATGTCTTTGTTGCAAATTATTGCTTTTATATGCAACATCATGAGCATGACATGCCTTATCAATAGCATTTATCGGATACTCACCAGGCCGGGGCTGATTTTGATCATCAAGTCTGATATCTAATCTCGTTCCGGGACCACAGTAGCTATATCCTGGAAGGTGTTTTTCTCCGGGGTATTTTGCCCATGGGGTTCCGGGGAGTTTTCCAAGTTTTGCGGCAATATCACCTCCGAGTTGCTTTTTTTTAAAAATCTAAATTTTTTTATACCACATGTTACACACTTACCAGTAAGCGCTAGTCTATTGTTTTTAGTTGTAATGGTTGTCTGATCGGTTGTATCAGTACGCTGTTTACACTTAACACAATATAGATCCATAATTTATATATAGCGTTATGAATATAATTGATTTTTCAGCGACTAAAAGAAGAGAACCGGTAAAACACCACGCAGCGCTTCCGAATTCTGTCCGTGCCATTATAATCGGACCATCTGGATCAGGCAAAACACAATTACTGCTTAATTTGATAATGCGATTTATGAAGTGGGATAAATTATATTTAGTTGCCCCATCCGTAGATGATCAACGGTGCTATGAAGTGCTAAAAGATTATAATGAAAAAGCATCAGAAATTAAAGGTGAAAGTGTAATCGACTTTATTACTGATATTGATGATGCACCATCAGTAGAAGATCTCGATGGAGACATAAACAATCTTGTAGTGTACGATGATGTAATGTTAGATAATCAAAAGAACCCTGCTAGAATATTTTCCCGAGGTAGGCATAAAAACACTGACGTGATATATGTCACTCAACGATATACTCAAATTCCAAAAGTGATTCGCGATAACTGCAATATTCTTGCTGTATTCAATGGCGTTGATACACATACGCTACGAAATATTTGGCAGACATGGTGTTCCGATATGGACTTCAATGGATTTAAAAATTACTTTAGTCATGCTCAGTCTGTCCCATATGGATTTATAACAATAAATTTACACGACCCTCGGTCACGATATCGTATTGGACTTGATCAAATATTTGGTTAAATAATTTGTATTAATCAGCAGCAGAGAGGGTGAAATGACAACATATTTGCGACCGTAGATGGCAGCAATTTGAGTGTGGTTATGACAATGTATTTGCGACAAAATCGCTAAGATGGGGTCTTTATTTTTTTTTTGGTTGAAATATGAGATTTCGTAGGAAGGTTCCATTGGCATTCTGAGGCTTTAATCGATTCTGTCGCAAAAATTTGTAGACGTAGATGGCAGCAATTTGAGTGTGGTTATGACAATGTATTTACGACAAAATCGCTAAGATGGGACCTTTAATTTTTTTTTGGTTAAAATATGAGATTTCGTAGGAAGGCTCCATTGGCATTCTGAGGCTTTAATCGATTTTGTCGCAAATATATTGTTGTAGGGTTCACCCTCTCTGCTGCTTTGTGAGATCTAGCTATTATAAGTAGATTGGTCTCCTTTAATCTGATTGGATTAATGAAAGGAATAAAATAATAGTACGCATCTATCTGTAAGATTTTTACGCAATAGCAGCGCGAGGAATCCAGGCAATGGTCTTTAGTGTTGCCCCAACTATGCTAATTACTGTTTTTAGGTCAGTTACCGTGCTTTTGGATAAATTGTTTTCTCTGATAAAGAACATTCGGGCACCAAATATTTGAAATGAGTGGACGCGTTGCATCATCCTCTACTGGCTTAATATAAACAAAATCATGACACTCTTATGAAAGTAGAACGAAATTTTCTTGGTTTTTTTTATCATCGTATTAAGAAGTGTTCTTGTACCATGTACATGCTTTAAAAAAAATCGCTGAGTTGTTGTATTTAGACAGGTGGACAATGAAACTTGCCGCGCCGGTCGAGAGATGCCAAACGTATAGAGACTGGAGACGCGCCTAACGAATACTTCACTGTGAGGTGCCGTAGTGGACAAAAGCTGGTCAAGTGAGAAAATTACAGTTGAAATCTCGATATCGTATGTCGAGAAATCCAATATCACGTGTTGGATCAAATTGCATGTCCTTAAAATTCCATTTTCTAGATTGAGATTTAAGATTTTATATGTTGAATTATACAGAGGTGATTTAAAGTTCTATTTCGAATGTCGACGTTTACAGTGTACATTTCGAATTACAACAGCGGTGGTTGAAATTTCAATATCATATGTCGATAATCCCTAATTCACACGTTGTATGTAAGAGTTTGTGATGAAAGTTCCATTTTATATGGCGAATAGTTAGGTTTCATCTGTTGAATTTCACAGCAACAAGAAGTAGCCTCTTTCTTAAAAAAAAATAATGCGGTCCGTTCACGTGAGCGACCTCTAGCGAAGAAATTCATTGTAATTCTCAACCTGTGAATGGTAACTTTCAAACTGTAAATGCATGAAATGTAATGGCGCCTCATAATTGAATACACGAAATGACGTATCTTAATACTCGATGTTATTTTGAATTGTTCAAGTGGACATTGTGTAATGTTACTTGTAACACTAACAGATTATTTTATCATATAAAAATAACAATTATGACATGTTAAATTGAACCTCTCAAAATATGACATCAAAATTTCAACAACCGCCTAGTGAATTCAGAAGATACAATCTAAAACTTCGACTTTGTTCAACGAACTTTCAACTATCGCTGTGTAATCAACAGATGAAATTTAAATACTCAACTAATGAAATGCAACCTTCAACATAAACTCTTTTAACCAATACGTAAATTAGGAATTTTCAACGTATGATATTGAAATTTCAACCACCACCGTGTAATTCAAACTACAAAATCTAAAACCTTGACATAGAAAATATAACTTTTAACAATTCTGTTTAATTCAACAGATGCAATCTAAAATCTCGACATAGATGGACAAGCATATTTCATACAACACGTGAATTTTGAATTCTGTACATGTGACATTAAAATTTAAACGGCAACGTTCTGATTGTACCAGCTTTTGTCCGCTACGGCGCCTCATTCGCTAGTATATATCTTCTACACTGTGGGGTATGAGGCGCTGTAGCAGACAATAGTTAGGTTGCCCATCGTCCAGATAAAATGGGCTGAATATCGTCTGCTAATGACCTTATCGGGAAGCATCTATTCCGCGTGAAGTTTGACGGAGAACATGGTGGTGGGCACGTTTTCCAGGTGGAGTATATCTAAATAGAAAAGAGAAGAAAGTAAATTGTCAGTGACTATCGCTAAAATGCGTCGCCGTAACAGGATGCATTGGTTGACCTAATATTATCAAGAATTAGCAAGATTACACAGCGAAGCAACTTGACTGCTGTTCATTTTGTCACGTAATTCCGTACCAGACCGGGCGCACGCCTGATGACATAATATGAGCAACATATTTAAGTCAGGCTCATTTATCAAAAAGGGGATTCCAAATCCTTTCGTGTTTTGTTTCTTGTCGGGTTTTTAGGTTAAATAGAAGAGTTATTGCTCTAAGTGAACACACGACCTTAGGGCTTTGCTGTAATTTATAGCCATTTTTAACCGAGATCAAAATCCTTTTCATTGCCCGGAACACGAATGAGTGTGTTTAGACGAAATATTTAGTGTCAGCGGTTCACGTTGTTAAAATATATAATATTCCAAAGTTTGGTGCATTAGTTAATATATATTGTTTAGATATTAAGGTTCAGTGTCACTTTCAGAATTTCGCTATCACTTGTAAAGTTTGTGAATATGAATCAGTGACGGTAACAATATATATCCCTCAATATAAGTTATGCTGTCGCTGAGATTTCAAAAGTGAAGTTTTCTCAGTACAGGTTTCTAAAGGTCGTGTGACTCATGATTGCCAAGGTGACCGAGGAGGGCCAAATCCAAACCTGAAAGTATAGATCTGTTAGCTGGTCAAATATCAAATTGACTAATCCGTTCTATTCGGTACCACACACGTCTAACGAAGTCAAGAGAGTTGGGCAAACGATATGCTCAAAGTACCTGTGAAATTTCAAACATTACTCTCAGCTTGGCAACAATTACTGGGTCATTGAGTATTTTACAGCTTGAGTTAGCGATAGCCGAATAGAGCGTCCGAATCCAACGGTTGCAGATTTAATACTGGCTCAGGTCGGCTTAATCGGGGTGTCTTTAGAAAATGTACCTAATTCCTAGTCGTGTATCTCATGTTAGTGTTATATGCCCAATATGT
The DNA here is from genome assembly GCA_016746295.1 of Potamilus streckersoni. NCBI lineage: Eukaryota > Metazoa > Mollusca > Bivalvia > Unionida > Unionidae > Potamilus > Potamilus streckersoni. Next base: position 2,881,746 of record JAEAOA010000444.1, read on the forward strand.
GTTTAATGTGCCGTATCAAAGAAAGCACACCAATTTGATACAGCCTTAAAAATACCGTATGTTCCTCAACAACAAACTGAAAGTTATTCTCATTATCATGGGTGTTTTTTTGACACAATTTTCTGGAAGATGAGTGATGACTCTCTTGGACCAACACACCTGTATAATCACAAAGTAATTTACTTCGTACTCTTCGTTGCATTTGCTTTCCTACATGATAAAGTGTACCATGTTTCATAGTGGGGAAAAAAACAGCAGTTTGCTGTGATCTATTTATATAAACGCGAAAAGAAGTCAACATTTTGATTTGTTGTAAATTAGCTGTTAGCTTTCATTGCAATGAAATTAAATATCTCGTGTGACATTTCTCGTTCGGTTCAAAAGAGCTGTTAGAATGAGCAATAGTTTTATCTCTATTTATCTGCTCTTCGTTCAACCATTCTGACGCTTTACTTACTGAAAAGAATCCATCTCCATCGGATCAGAGAATCTATAAAGATTTCAGATCATGGCCCCCATTCATCAAGATTTGTTTAAACGGGAAAATATTTCATGTCCAAGGTATATTTACATTATGTTTTAATCGATAGCATCAAGTTTATGACATGAATATTTCACTCAGACTCTAATGCTGATAGTTTGTAAACAAAAAGATCGCACAGATTTACTTCTTTTTTTATCACTCTTCCGTGTTGACAGTGTCCTTGTTTTGATGTAACACAAACAGGTTTTTAAATAGTTTTCAACTTATACGCTAATTGTACATGCATGTGATTGACTGCTATGTCTCTGCACACAAGAGCACCTGATGCTATTGTGTCAAATTGCACGAGGTTTTAATGTGCTTTATTTGCATTAAAACTCATTATATCGATAAAAAGCTCAGTAGTTTTCAAAACAAATTCAAACATCGTGGCAACCAGATTAAATAGTGACTCAGTGAAGATTTGACTTCAGATTTAATTATTTTTTTTTTGTGTGTGTGACATTCTGAAATTGTATGTAGTATCCTTTGATGATGTGCCGTAGAGGTTGTCGGTACCCATAAAGTAAATATTTAGCATCCAAGTTTGTGCCAGAGTTTGAAACAATTAGATCCATAAAATGTATGAAAATGCAAGTGAAAACGAATCTTAAGTGGTAAGATTGTTATTATAATTAGCTGGGATAGGGGGTGAGGGTGAATTTATTAATTTGATGTGGTAACTGGATGTACTTTACGGGATGAACGAATTTAGAAGTGAAAAGCTCTTACATTGGAGTGTTTTTGTTGTTTTTTTTTAAATACTCCTTTATGTAATTGGAGTACTGTAATTAACTTGATTAAAACCGATAAACCAGACATCCCTCGTATAATCGGAGTATTATGATTTACTTACTTAAAATCGATAAACATGCATCCCTTATATAATTTGATTACTATAATTTACTTGCTTAAAATCGATCAACTAAACATCTCATATTATCGGAGTACTGTAAGGTTCTTGCTTAAAATCGATCAACCAATCGACTGTAATTAACTTCCTTAAAACCGATAAACGATGCACACCTTACTGCCAGTGTTCTTGACTCAGGTCTTCATTTTCATACCGCACTAGCCAACAAGGGTATTTTTTACGCAGAATTATGTTTGTATCTATTTTCGTGCAAATATGACCATGTTTTATGAAATTTAAAAAAGCAGAATCGAAACGGTTACTATTTAAAAAAAAAAGAAATACCAACAATAATAAACATTGTTGGCAGAACACTTCATGAGGTTTCAGCTCAACCAAGCCAGTTACTGAGTGCTTCTGACCAACACCAGTAACTGTAAAAGTGACCAAAGGCAATACATTCTTTGATCAGTAGATTTCATACATTATCTTAGAATTTAAGCCCCTCCAGTATGTCTCTTAACGTGCTACCCATATCGGAATTAACAATATCAGTTAACCTAAATGAGAAAAAAAAATCTTGTAAATTATGGAAGCCGTCGAGATATTTTCAAAAATGGAGAGATAATGTCAACTATTTATGTTAAATCAATGTTTTGATCTCATGTGTTAGATATTTGCTGACGGGTTTATATAACATTTCGTTTAATCAGTTATCGAATAAAAAAAAAATTAGATGTTTCATGTTTGCACAGTTAGTATTGTAAAGCATCCTAAATAGTTCTTTTGGTATTACTGCTGCTGAAATAAATATTGTCATCAATTAAAGAACAGTGCGAACATCTGTGTCTATTATATTTAGTTAATGAACTAACAATATCTTTTACATAAGTGAATAGAGTCTTTCTGGGCAAATTATCATTCAGCACACAAGAAGGATAAATTAATATTTCATTTTGTTCTTGTTTTGTGATTCCTCAAAATACAATTAGAATTTGTATATAATTTAATTTCTGATATTAGCTTTTTGAAATAATTTTAAGAATTTATATTGTTATCGATTCAGTTGAATCATCGCGATCATGACCATATGAGGGTTGCAGGTTGGATTCAATGGAGTTTACAGCCTCTCTTCAGTTAATATGGAAATATGCTAAAATTGTGAAATCTGATGTCACATGCTCTACTCTTCCTTATATTTTTCAAACTTAATAGACACACTTGTATTTAATCTTCGCCTCGTATTATTATCAAGGCATGTGTACATTAAGTTCTTCCAGTCAGCTTCATCACCGTGAAACGTCTGTTACAATTTTGTTACATGCCATTACTGTTGCGTTCTCTAGTGGTACATTTTTAATTACCAAACATATTCTTGTAATCATATTAGAATGGACGCTTAATGTATTATAATTTTTATATTTAAAAAGTTATCAAGGATGTAATTTAGGCCTGTAATTTTAATTGTCTGCCTAGATCTCACTTTGACTTTACATCGTGCGTGTACTTGTATCGTTCAATTTCCAGACACAAAACATCAAGAGGTTATGTATTTATCTAAATTAAGTGCGTCTTCTCGTCGCTTACTTTGTCATACTTGAAGGGCTAAATGCTTTTGTGTCTGTGTGTGTATGTGTATGTGTGTGTGTGTGTGTGTGTGTGTGTGTGTGTGATGCAGAAGGTATATTTTAATAATAATGTTTAAACAAAGCACAATCTACCACGCTGCAGTTTGGGGAAATCATGAAAACCGTTACATTAGGGCTATAAATATTTATTGACAATTTTGGATCCATTTCCTTTTATTAGATATTTTTGTTTTATTATACAGTGGGAACCCCAAGTGTCCGATTGGACTTACGAGCCAGTCTATACAGATAACTCTCACATTTCTACCCAGTTCGCGTGATAATTTTCGGCTGAACAACGTGGTAAAGCTCGCCAGTTGTTTCCTGTCTGTTTATTTGTGTGTGTGTGTGTGCGTGCGTGCGTGCGTGTATATATATTGCTTTGTAATTTAAGGTTTTTACCCTCTGCTTGCCGTTACCTTTGTTTTGTGTGCATTTTTGGAGATACCGAAACTTACTTTAGATATAAATTCTTTCATATTTCTTGTCCATCATCCAAATACACACTTTGCTTCAGCTATGTGTAACTTTCATTCCTCACTATTTCGTCTTCACTTTGACAGGTAGCGTACGTAAATATTTCCTCACATTACTGTGAATCGTACTCGTGGGGAAAATATATTATTTTTTTATAGTTTTGAATGTGCAAAAACTTTACGTCAGGTGAAGTATGTTAGAAAAAGGCAGTTGTTACGCATCCTGGGAAAAGTGGTTTGGCATATGCTTCGTGGCATACGTGCACCGATTAAACTATCAAATAAAAGCTTTCCTCTCCCACAGAAAATATTGACTTTTCTTTCTCTAATAGGATTACCTCATCAGTCAAGAGTCACTCAGCTGGAACTAATATCTCCTGGATGATTTACTCAGGGCTTTTATTGAATTTTTAATATGTTTTGAAAGGATGTGGTATCGTGGGTCTCTGGAATGAAAACGTTTGTTATTAACACCACAAAATCGGCAGCTTAATTAAAACTGACCACTAGTCACGGAAGAAGACCTTTGTGTCCATGTCAAATCACGCATGCAGAGGTTCCTAAAAAGTAGAGTTCTTGACACGGATTCTTTTCCGTACCGTCCACTCCGCAAATTTGTAATCTGGTGCGTGGTTGGTTTATGATACTGGTTGAGCCCGGTGTGTACTTTTTCGCTTCAAATATTTGAACTCCAACATATTGAAATTCGGAAATTATCTCAGATATTAAATATCTCCTTTTTTATTAAGAAAAGTTTCTCTCTGCACTCGCGTCCTAAAATATTCATTGTAATTTATGAATAAGAATATTTTCTTGGTTGAGGGCAACTGGGTTTTTCTATCCAACTTAAAGGCATTAAATAATCAATTCAATTCTATCGAGGTATGTTCCAGGGAACCTTGTGCTCGATTGAGCACATTGTCATTGTTCCATTTATTGTACGTGGACAGTCGATGTTTGTGTGGACGCACGTACGACATAGTTTTTTTTTTCTTGGTCAGCTTCCAGGAAATAGCATCAACCTTATTATTGTACATAAAAATGATGCTTTTTGTAACTGCAATATTTAGTTTATTTGATTCATTTATTCACAAACCCGTTAATTGCAGATGTGGGGATGCCTTCCTGGGAGGAAAGCCAGTACCTTTTGAAATTCTGAACACGTAACACCCCCACCTCCACTTAACCTGATCACGCCCTGACCTAGCAGCAGTCCACGGAATGTTTTATTGAATATCTATTACAGTTGATGATTTAAAATCGATGACTTTTCACAGCTAAGGAACAGGTTTCCGGTTTCCAGTAGGTTACAGCATTAGCTTTATTCAGATCTTTTCCAAGTTTTGTTACAAACTTTGATGCTCTTGGAATTTATGAAATGTTGACACACAGTTTGGAAAAAGGTTGGAATAAATTTTATTCTGCTGTTTATAAACACGTTACTCCAATGATAATACATAACACTATTTAATAGTTGTATTAATGGATGACATAAGTGATCCATAAGGATAAATACTGCATATCCCCGAATGAGTGAATGAATACGGGGGGGGGGGGGTATTGGTTCGTTAATATTTGGAATAAGGTTAAATCAAGCTCAACTTTTTTTTTGTTCAGCTTACCCTGATGTTATCGAAATGAAAAAAGATGATTCCGAGCGCACGACAGTGGACTTGTATATTACTTGTCGCTAAGTTACCGAGGGCAGTTTTAGAAGCATTTTTTAAAGTGGTGTTATTTCGGTGAAGCAATATTGGCAATCGTTCATGGCGTTTGTAAGTACACTCTTCTGGCTGTCACAAGCAATACTCCTGGTGCATTTTTGTGGTTTAAAAATGAGATACGAAAACTTGAACTCTTGTTTAACTTTTTTTTTTTGTTATTACAGTACACTTAATCTACTTTCTACTCAAGGTCATATCTACGGCGCTGCACTACATTTACTTCCTGTCCGTTGCCATGGTGATCAAGATGGCACATTCATTTGGATCAACATGCCAGAAAGTGTTGAAATTTTGATGTAGTTGACGCAAGATCCTGCAGGTTTTGAATGTTTTACTATGCTATTTATGCTCATTTGCTCGGGAACATGTCAAAATAAACTTGAGGTAGTAGATCCGCTGTTTACATCTTATTCCGTATACGATTACATTTTTTTTTCGCTTATGTTTTATTAAGACATAATCTGCATTACATTGTATAAACTATTCTATCAGAACTCAAAAATATAGAAACAAGTGGCAGTTTTGTTTCTCTCCGTAGTTTCGTGGCTGTTAATATTTAACAGGAAAATGATATTAAATATTACTCCAGTTTGGTTGGTCGTCATAGTTACCATATAAGTTATCGAAAGAATAACTAAGACTACCTAACTATGTATGACAAGAAGATTTTCTACGTAAGACCAACCAAGGGATATAACTTAAGACAGAGGATATTAAACACATACATACTGTACCCAATAATAATCCTTATTTAAGGGAAATTGCCCGTCTCTTGACCGTCTTTTTTTTAAATATCTGTTAAAAGAATCATTAACTATAACAAACATAAATATTGGTTGAATAATATTCTCAAATGTCTGCAATCAAGAAAGTTTTATATATAATTCCCAGATAATAAAGAAACTGGTCACCTGCTTTTTGATACATTTTATGCCGTATATTTGTTTTATGCTGTTTTTCAGCAAATATATATATATATATATATATATATATATATATATATATATATATATATATATATATATATATATATATATATATATATATATATGTATATGTATATATATATATATATATATATATATATATATATATATATATATATATATTATATATTATATATGTATGTATATGTATATGTATATGTATATGTATATATATATATATATATATATATATATATATATATATATATATATATATATAGTTGAAGACTCCTACGCAAAGCGACGAAAAGACTAATAAGAGCCATCTCCATGGTAATATAAATTAACCTAAGTATGTAATATGGTAAACTCAAGAAACACTGTATTATCACAAAAAAAATAAAACTCTCTCTCTCTCTCTCTCTCTCTCTCTCTCTCTCTCTCTCTCTCTCTCTCTCTCTCTCTCTCTCTCTCTCTCTCTCTCTCTCTCTCTCTCTCTCTCTCAACACTACCTGGAAATGTTCCAAGTTTTAGACTAGTATCGCCTTGAGCAAAGCAGCATACCAACTGACAAACTTCTTCTTGCAGATTGAATAGTTTATGCATCCACTAACAGTTTGTTCACGTACAAAGTACTCTGATGTCTCACTACTTGCAGCATGCAACTGTTGCCAAAAGCGTGCACAACAGATGCATAAACATCGCCCATAGAATGGTTAAATTTCTCTTGTCTAGGCCGCTACGTTGTTATTTGTTTTGCAGGAAGACATGGAAAGAGAGAGTTCTGGGGAAAAAAAATGAAGGACGACACCAATTCTTCACCTGAGTTATTGATCTCAGGACTGATGACACGATGAAAGTTAGACATGCATAAATTCATTTCAAGGTCATGTACACATACTTGGAAATTATTGTTGCACACAAACACGTGACTCGAAAGTGTGTATCTATACTTCAAGAATTCCCTCATATCTTCATTCAGGGATAACTTAGATAAAGTTTTAATAAACATAACTTTTAAAATGAGTTTGTCATTTTTAGAAACGGCATACATCAGTTTCTATTTAATGTACCGTATTATTTGTCTAATTTAACAGGTAGTTTGATGCCTTTTCTAATGATTTTTTAAAGTATAATGTAAACATGATACCAGTCAGACGTACCTAACACAAGTACAAGTGCATGAGATTCCTTGTTTTTGTGCCCTCGTTCACCGGGTTTATCCCTTAGTGAATAAATCTGCATAACATTATCTGTAGATTCCACGTTACCTGTGTAAATAAAGCAGCTGTGATAGAAAATCTGCTTTTGTAGTGATATTTCCTGTTGATAGAGAGCGCTACCTACAAAAATATTTTGAGTGACGAGTTGGGAAAAAAAAGAGAAAACTGTTAAAATAACATTTTGGTGACATGTATTTTCATTTTCAACAAAGAATATTAACATTCAGGAGGTATTATATCTCAGCATGTGGGGTGGATAGTCCTTCGAACGAACAGTATGATGATTTCGAATGTATCAAGCAAAGTGCATGTGGAAAGTCCGAGAGTCCATACCGTGTTCTAAACATACAATAACCCAAACATGCAGTGACATAACTATAACAAACATTCTTTTCCGTTCATGACTGAAGAGATTTTACACACATCTAAATGGTAGAAATACATTTTTGGGGGAAAAAAAGTTTTATTTGGTTTTATGCCAATGTCCCTTGCAAAGTTGTCTTGTTTTTGGCGAGATAAATTGTATTGGTACTTATGTTGGAAGTAATAATATAGCGATTTTTAAAACAAAATTTAAATAAACCATATATTTTCATCTCCGGCGCAACAACAAAAATAAACAAATAAAATATTTCTCACACTGGATAAAAAAAAATTCTCCAAAAGACTAAACATCCTTAAGCACAGAATAACGAGGTCATGGATGATCATGTTCTTGGATGGAAGCCCCTGATGTCACAACATATACGACTATTTGGTGCTGGTTTTGTATTCGGGTTTCATATAATGCCTTATTCTCGAACCTTTTTGTCTCACTTTCTACATTATCCAATACAAGCTTATGGAACTAGTCTGATGTAAGAAAAACCCATGCTTTCATTTCGTTTGGTATTTTAGGGTACATAAATGCAAAAAGGTTATATTGTTCTGGGGCATTTGGAGTAGAGTAGCTTGCCAAAGGAAGCGCTACAACAGCCATCTTAATAAATTCGATGGCAGGATTCGAATCCGCACCCTTTTGATCGAGTCCGACATTGAGTCACCGCCACTGATGCGTCCACAATTTGTCTTTTGCGCATGTAGGTGAGCGCATCATACGGGTACCGTCGGTCGTCGGTTAAAACACCAGACACCAGTGTTTTAACCGACGACCCAGGGTACCCGGATTGTGAGGGAATCCAGCCTGCTCTACATCATCGGGTCCGCATTAAATTGAGGGAACTATGGTTTTATTTGAGAACACTTTAACAGCTGTAAGAGAAGGAGCTTAATAAATATAATTGTTGGCTGCAATTCGGTTCTTTCACAATTATTACCATCCCTATTCATCTCAACGCTGGCTTCAAAAAAAAGTCTTAGCAGCGCAAAGTAAATAGCTTCCATTTTCCATGGTTTTTGTCATTGTGTGCAGAGTGACACTGGGTAGCAGTCGTAGAATGAGAATAAACACTAGTTTTAAAAAAAAAAATGAAATTACACGCATTTATTTCGTAAAACTATTAGTAGCATGCTTGACAAATTGCTTTCTATAGAATGTAAACTTACATCTTGATGTTTATCGGGAACTGCATATATTGCAATAACATTGTCAGGGGAATGCATGTTTATGTTACAGTAGATTGGGGAATCCGTACAAGCGGAAAGAAAAGGCCGGCAGCAGGGGTTTAATTGGATTTGCTTTGTCTTTGGAACTCCATATGCCACAGTAACTCGTTATTTTACCATGATATAAACATGAAATCCCTCAGCTGCATCAATTCAGAGATGTTATAAGTGTGGCTTCTTTTCAGTTGAACGAGAAGATTATTTGATAGATAAACATGAGTAACCATTAGGAAGGAAAAGCAACTGGGCTTCATCTTCCCTTTCGTATGATGTCTATAAAACGATATAACTAGATCTGTACTAAACGCAAGCTTAATGCATATAACTGTAATAATTTTCTTCATATAACGAGACAGTAGGCAATGTTCAATTCAGTAGTTGGCCCTTGATCGAAAAGAAGTCTTGTAGTTTTTTTTTTAAATAGTTGTAAATTAAATTTACGTTCAAAATCAAGCAATAATGTATCAGTGTTAAAATCTAATTTTAAACTTTGCGTTTAGACTTAACACATTTTACTAAGCCTTACTTTATATAACTGTATCATTGACTTCGATAGATTAGTTCGCCGCATTGTAGATCAAAGTCACTCCTGGGTTTCTTTAGGAGAAGTCCAGGACTGATTCAATAAAATGTGAGTCTAAATCGAATTTTCTCTTGGTTAAGCTTACTGTTTTGGTACTTTTTGGAAACTGGGCCATATTTTGTATATTTGAAGTGGATTTTGGTAATCAAAAGTCTATAATCTTAAAACAAGAAAGGCAACTCGCATGTTTGTTTGTGGAAATAAGATGGAATCCGTTTTTACAGAAAGATGGTGCATCGTCATTGTGCGAATGGGTCTCGATGATGCTTATTTTTTGTTCAGAACGGATAATTAGAGGATATCGAAACGATAGCCACAATTTAACCACATTGTCAAGGATAGCAAAGTAGTAGAGGGAAATGAGGGTTTCGGCCCACTTTATCTTTTTACCCTCCAAACAAGTATAAATTATAGTCCTAAATTATCCCCCACCCCTTTTTCCAAAATAGTGAAATGGGGGTTTTAAGGCCCGACTCAACAACCCCTCCCCCTCCCCCACCCCCGCCAAACCCTCATTTCACTATTTTGGAAAAAGGGTAGTAGGGGATAATTTAGGACTATAATTTATACTTGTTTGGAGAGTAAAAGATAAAGTGTGATGAAACCCTCATTTCCCTCTACTACTACTATGTAGACAGGTATTTTGTAACCAGACAAAACAACAGGTGTTGGAATGCGATAAGCTCTGTCAACAGAAGTGACGAATTTGTTAGAACAGCGCATGCGTGCAATACGATACCTAAAGACGGTAAATAGGTTTACCACAAATTTTTTATCAGATAACAGGATGAAAATTAAACTGTGCATTAGAACGTTTCAGTTAACAAGGTGGAAATTAAACTAGCATTAGAATGAAAATGATATTATATCTTAAGTTTAGATAAAATTTTATGTTACTCATACTTCTTTTGATAATCTTTCTCATATTTGCTGATCCTCATGGGTATAATATCTGTTAACATGTTATCAATAATACGAAATTCACGTATTAAATCGTCCATATTATATTTTACTCCTCGTAGGTAAGATCTTATTTGATCAAGTAGTTTTTTGTAAGTTATAATTGATGTTAAGCAGCCGTGCTTTTTTATCAAAATTTTAGGTTCAACTTTTTTACAAGCTGCTGTAAGAGAAACACTAACACCGGATATGATTAACAAAAACGGGTTTAATGATATACCACTTGAAATTATGCCAGAACTAGTCATTAACAAGGGTAGATATGATATTACTCGAAGTATTTTGTTATAATATTTGTAACATTTTTTTAACGCACCAAAGTTTTTTATGATAATATTTGTAGTATTGTATTAGTGCGTCAACATCCTGTCCTGGAATATCTTTTGAAATATGATTGAAATCAACTATACTTTTTTTCATTATAATATTTGTTCACATAATCTCAGGCTTGATTAAGTAACTAGTTGAGGTGTTTCAGCCACAAATTCCAGACAATACCAATATGACGCAGCAGTTAATTTTTGTCATCTGCTATTAGCATAAAAGTTTCTTCAACATCTTTGTTTAACACAATAGACACGGTTCCAGAGAAATTATCAGTCGAGTGACGCCATGGAAATAATGTAAATATATTAAACTTTGCACTGCTCAACACGGACAATCTATACACACCAGTGACCTCTGCAGTATGTTTGAGAGTGTTATTTTGCGGCGACCAAGTAGACATTCCAGAAGCAACAGTATAGACAATATTTTTAATCTGCTTGTGAGGAATTTTAATCATACTTGTTTTCTCAACAATACTAGGAATTCCACTAATAATATCGTTGAGTTTTGTGTTAATATTATCGAGTGTAATATCAACAGAGATGGCGGCCTTCCAAAAAATTCGTTATTGGTTTTGTTTATGTTTCTGCGAAAATTTAAAAACGTGGTGATGTGATTAGTAAAATCAGTTTTAAACTTGGTGATTTCATTGTTGATATCATCAACATATTTCTTTCTTACAGCATCAAAATCAAACTCTGGTGTTCTAAGATTATTGATGCCATTATTGTTCATGTTGAGAAATGCACGCATTATACCGCCATGCATCGACACGTACTTTGATTCCTGATCATCAACATATTTCTTAGTAGCAGCGTCATTATCCTCAGTTGGGTTTCCAAGGTATGTGATCTTGTTCTGGTTCATAACAATGTTTCCCGTAAATAAATCACCTGCTTTTCTAACATAATCGTTAACTGACCTACCCGAATCTTCTATCTTACCTTAATTATTAAAAGTAGCAATATTATTAGCAACTGCAGTAGGATTTCGTACTAGTACATCTGATAGTTGTACATTACTCGTCTTTAATCGTCCTTGTTTGTCCTGGAAAACTACAACTTCATTTGGATCTACACTTGCAACGTTTAACAAATTGTTGATTTCATTTTTGAGCTTATCAAGAGTCGCATACTTGGATAAGTCACCCTGATAACCTTCTGTTAATAAATCTACTGCTAATGTTCCAAATTTTGTATAGTAGCTCATTATACATACCGTTCTACACAAAATTGTTGGATTAATATAACATAAAATTATACGATGGCGAAGATAATAAACTTTGACACCGAGCGATTGGTGAAGCATAAACATAACAATGAACTTCCAGACTGTCATTATCTTATTGTTGGGCGAACTGGATCTGGTAAAACAAATTTGTTATTAAATCTTTTACTCAATAATAACTTTAACTATGATAAGGTGTATATTTACACCATCAACCCCCAACAAGACAAATACGAGTTACTAAGTGAGTATAATGATAAACTTCGTGATGACCTTGGCATTGGTGATGATATATTTTTGATAAAAACAACCAGAAGAACTCGTTCCAGTGAATGAACTCGATTCGTCAGAGCAGAAGATAATCGTCTTTGATGATATTCCGCTAAACAATGAGGAAATGAACAAGATTAGATCATATTTTTCACTATCACGTAATGAAAGATGCAATTCTGTTTATCTTGCCCAAGGTTTTTATAATGTTGATAGGTTTATTAGGCGAAATACGGGTTGTTTCATATTATTTCCCGGACTAGATAATGTGGATGTGAGAAATATTGCAAACGAACAATGTGGTGATGTTACAAAAGATAAATTTATCGAATTATATCATCGAGCAACTAAAGATAGATATAGTTTCTTTTTATTTGACAAGCTAGCGCGTGATCCAACCAAGATGTTTCGTTGTTGCCTTGAGACGTTTCTATGATATAATTTTGTAAAGCGTATAAAAATAATGGACAAACATCAACAGAAAATCGAATTACTAAAAAATTTTCTCGAAACTCGTGCGGCTTTTAAGAAAAAGGTGGAAGAAGCTCGACGTGGACAAGTTCAAGCAGAAGAAGAAAGAACCAAATTTTTCAAACCTGTTACTGAGGCGATGCTTGGCAAGCAGCCAGAAATACAAACATTATCTCCAGAAGAACTAGCAAAAATGAAAGAAAAGGGTTTGTTTGGTTTACTTGGAGAAAGAACAAAAGCAGAAACTGTAAAAATTGTAAACGAACTTGTAAGAAACATTGCTGATCCTGCTGCACGACAAGCTGAGTTTGACAGGCTAATGAACAATCCTCTTGAACTTCAACACGCAATAACAAGATTGACGGTTAATCCCGATGAGATAAGAAGTATGATGGAAAAATTGTCAGAACAAACTGAGGAATTAGCTGAGAAACAAAAAACGTTACAAGAAAGTATGATAAAAATGGTACCTTTTGGAGAATCTATAAAAAATTTACAGAAGACAAGCTAGGTTTAAAATAGAAGATGTTGAGTATGAAGAGTTTATGAAAAAATATGATATCACTAATATTAATAGTATTCGAGATTGGCCAAAAGAAAACTATGATAATTTGATAGAAAAATTAGAAAGAATTAAAAAAGTTGGTGAAAATGCTGATGATGATATTAAAGATGAAAAAGATGAAAGAAATATTCCAACATTACTCAATTATATTAGAGATGGAATTATGGCTGAAATTTTACTAAAAACATCAATACAATATCGAAATAAATCAGGAGGTTATAGTAAAGGTTGGGATTTTAAAAGACTACTCCAACAATATGAAAAAAAGCGAGATAAAAGATTACCGGAAGAAAGAACTGGAGGTGGAGTTAAAGTTTTTACATCAAACGCAGACATAGTCGATCGGCTAATGCTGTTGATATCCTCTAAAGAAGCTGGTAATGAAAGTGTAGAGATTGATAACGAAATTATTGATATACTTGATCATCTAAGATCGAGTGGATTACTAACATCATCCGAGTACGAAATTTTACACCGCGATCTTATCTAAAATATTAGTATAATGCAAACAACATTATTGCTTGATTCGTCACAAATAACAGGAAACAGCGCGAATTTTACAGTAAATTACAACCCACCAATAGAACTAGATCCTGCAAAACAGTATGAGATTGGATTAATTTCTTGTACTTGTTGGAACGCCATGCCGAATATTAAAACTGGGGTTAATGATGAAATTTTAATCGTTAATGTTAAACAATCTCCAACATCACAAAAAGAGTTTATTGATATACAATACAAACTACAGATTCCACAAGGAGCTTATAACATTACTGATCTAAACAGAACAATAAAAGAGCTTCTAACAAAAGCTGGTGGGAATGCTGATAATTTCGAATTAGCGGCGAATTATAACACCTACGAGCTAGGATAACAGTGAAAAGAAATATGAAAGTCATCTTTGAAGAAAGAAGTTTTGGAAAGATGTTAGGTTTTACTAGAGTTTTTATACTATACCACCGGTGAAGATAAATCTTTGACATTTGATGGAGAACTACCAGTAGATATCACAGAAGTAAATACAATACTCATCAATTGCTCTATCGCATCTGGATCTTATACGTCAAAAGGCAACCGCGGGCAAACGATCTACAGTTTCTCACCAGAAGTCCCACCAGGTTCTCTCATGCAAATCAATCCGCGACAGATTATCTACTATCCAATAACACCTGAGAATCAAATTACAAGCATTACAATGCAACTCACAGACCAATCTGGACGACAAATAGACGTGAACAACGAGATAGTCACGTATTACTTACACCTACGCACTACCTAGGAATGTGATTTTGTGTACATAATTTTATAAAATGAGACGAAGAAAAGTTTATCGAAGAAAAATCGTAGGTGGATTTTTTGGAAATATATTTACAACAATTGCAGAGAATATTCCAGGAATCGCGCGTAAAGTAGCGCCCATTGCACTTGACGCCGGTAAAGCTTTCGCTACAGGGGCGGCATCTTCAGCAGGCACTGCAGTAGGGCAAAAGATTGCTGATAAGATTAAAGGACCTTCAACAACACCTACGGTGTCGGAAATAAAACGAGTAATATCAGATATTGCGCCAACAGAAGAAACAAAACGAGCTATGATAGCTACAACAAAAAAATTATTGTCGCCGAGTGGTGAAGAAATAGTACGTAAACTTGTAAAGAAAACAAAACCGATGACCCCTGCTGCCTTTTAATTTTGTGTAACGATTATAAAATAAATGTCAGCTAAAAACTATCTCGACTTTGCAGAAGAAATTGATACTGACGATGCTGTAACAGAATTAGAGTATGTCGAGTATCTCGATGAGAACTCGAACGAACCGAATAAAACCTGAGTTAGAACTTTTAACACAAGAGACGAGGACGTGTTTCTACTACCCCATAAGGCAATGTTAGAAGTGCGTGGTCAAATATTAACTGTGTTAGGTGGTGATATTGCAGCTGATGCAGAAATCGCTCTCGTCAATAATGGTTGGAGCTTGTTTAAGAGTGCACGATACCAACTGGCCAATCAAACCGTAGAAGATATTTCGATGCACTTACCCATAGCGAGTACAATACTAAACATCGTTTCGTTTAGCGATGACTATTCCAGATCAATAGCCACAAATATGATGTGGTTCAAAGATACCTCATTAGGTACAGCTGTTTCGAGTGAGTTTCGTACTGGTGCTGGTAATCCTGCTGCAAATAACAATAATCTCATCGCCAATCCTGCTGCTAATGATGCCGCTGCGATAGGTGATTCGATAAGATTAGCCGTTACAAATATAAGACGACAACAATATAACGAGGGATTTGCTAAACGAAAAGCGTTTGCCGCAGAATCTCGCCAAATAACGATGATGCTTCCGTTAAGTACAATCTTTGGATTTTGCCGTGATTATAACAAAGTGTTTCGAGGAATAAAACATACCCTAATTTTAGATCGAGCTGATCAAAACGATTGTATAATGCACGCCGGTGGAGTGGCTGAGGGACAGTTTTCTATTACAAGATTAGCACTGTGGATGCCTCGGGTTGTCCCTTCATTAGCTAAAATGATGGAGCTCGAATCTTTACTAGCCACCTTTACAAAAAAGATACACTTCCAACAGAACAGGATTTATCAAACAGCCATTCCCAACGCGACTGATTACACGTGGCGTGTAACGACCACGCCCAGCGAACAACTACCGCGACACTTGTTCGTCGTATTTCAACGACAAGCAAGTCGTAACAATCAGGAAATGAACAACTCCGTATTCGATAACCCAGACGTTAGACGAATATTTGTGAGAGTAAATTCCAAACAGTATCCTGAACGTGCAATCGAATGTAATTTTGCCGTAGACGCCACCAGAAACATCTCTCGGCCGTACATGTATCTTATGGAAGCAATGCAAAAATATCAGAACGCGGACAGTGGATCTCAAATATCAATAGAAGAGTTTCGATCGCTCTATCCCATCTTTTATTTTGACGTATCAAAACATTTGGAGCGTGTTGTGGGATCGACTGCAGATATTGAGGTCACGTGGACACTGGGCGATGTGCCAGGTGAACAGTATAACGTATACGCGCTATTGGTTAGTGATCGATTTCTGACCATCGATTCAATCAAAGGAAGAATGACAGTACAAGTTTAATCTAACAACTTGGATATAACATTATGAAAACCAAATACACAACTCGAGAAATATACCTAACATCTGGTCAAGTTGAAAAATTATCAGCAGCTGTTGCTAAACGCAGCTCTGTTTCTTTGATGATCTCTCCGGAAACTTCAAATAAAATTGCAGTAAAAGTCATGCTAACGCAACAACAAATCAATATACTCGATCGCAACAAACCTTTTGTGCTGAAATTATCTGTCTCTCAGGTAACTGCAATGTCAAAAGAAGGTGGATTTTTTGGACCAGCGTTATCAATAATAGCTAGCAAAGTTTTACCAGTACTTGGTACACTTGGACTTGCGGCTGCGTCAGGAGCAGTCTCTGGCGCAACGAAGAAAGCAGTCGAAGGTCGTGGTATCAAACAAATATATCGTTAATTTTATGTAACAGTATAAAATAAAATGCCAACGAAAAAGTCGCCGAAAAAGTCGCCGAAAACGCCAACGAAAAAAAAGAAAACAACAAAACGCAAACAAACAAAACAAGGAGGAATTATTCCTTTCGCTCCACTTTTAGCGGGACTAGCGGGAAGTCTGCTGCCAAACTTACTAGGAATCGGACGCGGATTAACTCTACCAGGGACCAGACGTTATTGAGCAATTTTGACATCATTGAAAAATTGAAGGACGTTGTTGGATTTCGAGGAGTATTTTCCAAGGATGAACTCGATGACGTACCAACAGGCGGTTCTTGTGTTGTAAATATTCAAAACTTCAATGATGGCTCTGGCACCCACTGGGTTGCTGTCCACGATAACAATTATTTTGATTCGTTCGGACTTCCTCCAAGCGATCTCATAAAAAAATATATTTTTAAAAAATTGTAAAATAAATTATTCGTCTAATCAACTACAGCCGATTGGAACATCAGCTTGTGGTTATTATTGTATCATGTTTGTCAGACAAATGCACCAGAGTAAAAGCTCTGGAAGTAAAAACTTTTTAAAGTTTATTTTACAATTTGATGAGCTTCCTTCTCATGCGAATGATAATATTGCAATCAATTTTATCTAAACTCCTTGATATAATAATGTCAACATACTGTCTCAAATGCAAAACTAAAACAGATAACAAGGATGAGATGACGGAAAAAAAACGAAAAATAATAGAACGATGTTAAAAAGTATTTGTGCAATCTGTGGTAGAAAGAAAAGTATGTTTTTGAAAAAACAAGTAGGATCTAGCGTTGATAGAGTTATCTTGATCGACGATTAATCTTATGAAACAAATAAAATAAAATGAAATGCAATTGTGATTGTGACAAAGATCTTTGCATAGAACAAGATAAAATCATTACGTACTGTCAACGTTGTAACAACAGAGAAATAATAGGGTTAGGTATAGATATACATAAACTAATTGGTAAATTACCAAAACCAAAAGGCGGTTGGACCTTGCCAGGTCATCGGTATACTGGTCCTTACAATCCGCTAGACCAACAACTAGATAAAAACGACAATCCATTGCCGGGACAAGAGCCTTATAATCAAGTGGATGCAATAGCAATGCGTCATGATATCTGTTATCGTGATCATGAAAACTCGAAAGCAGATTGTGATAAAGTAATGTTAGACGAATTACATGATATGGAGCCAACAAATCTACGAGAACGTTTTGATAGAAGATTTGTTCAGGGAATGATAGGAGCAAAATATAAACTTGGACTCGGGGAGTCTCGACTCGGAAAAGAATTATACGATGATCTTGCAGTCGAACTACACAGACCTAAAAAAAAAAGTTTCCGAGACGCAAAGTTGTTGCAAATGCTGTAGATGATATCTGGGCAATAGATTTGGTAGATGTATCCAATCTGGCTCAGTTTAACGTTGGCGCTGATGGCGCTCCAAAGAAGTATTTGTTTAATGTCACAGATGTTTTCAGCAAATACGCTTTTAGTGTGCCAGTTTCAGATAAAACAGGAACGTCAATCACTGATGCGCTAAAACAAATAATAACGAGTACTGAAAGAAAACCAAACAAAATCTGGACTGATCATGGAGCCGAGTTTTTTAACAAAAAGTTTGAACAGTTTCTAGAACAAAATAATATAAAAAAATACGTTACAGGAAACGAAGGCAAAAGCGTTGTTGTCGAGAGATTTAATCGCACGCTAAACGAAAAATTACACAAACATATGACAGCTAAAAACACCAACAGGTACATCGATGACCTTTCTCAAATCGTAGGCGAATATAATAACACGAAACATCGAACCATCAAAATGTCACCCAATGACGCTATCAAAAATCCAATATTAGCAAACGAAAACATGTACCGCAGACATAAATTTAAGGTCGGTGATAAAGTTAGAATCTCTTTGACTAAAAAGATATTTGAAAAAGGATTTACTCCAAACTGGAGCGAAGAAGTATTTGTTGTTGATAAGTACTCTTAACAATACCTGTAACGTACGCGTTAAAAGATCTGGCAGGGGAACCTATAGTAGGTAGTTTTTACGAACAAGAACTACAAAAAAAACTGAACAAGATGTTTTCGTTATCGAAAAAGTGATTAGGAAAAAAGGAGATAAAAGTTTAGTCAAATGGCGTGGGTATAGTGATAAATTTAACAGCTGGATTCCAACCCGGTCGATTTTATCGACTGTGAAATAATGCTATTATAAATTTCCTCATACTTTCGTTTGATAGATTTGCATTTTACTGGTTTACATAATGATATTAGATATTGTCTGCGATCGTCAGAGATCGTCATTAGATTAAAAATCTTGACAAATATGAAATCGAATTTGATATTTTTCTGTCGGTCTGGAATTTTAATGTTTAAGAAAGGTCTGATTAACTGCAAAAATACCTGCTGTTCGGTAACGGTAAAATTAAATTTTATAATTTTTTTAGCAATGTGATACTTGACATTATATTTTCCAGTGGTTGGTCTGCTATAATTAGATCTGTCAGTAACAGTGACTATTTCACCATCATCAGATTCGTTGTTATATAAAATATCATCTTCGTTATAACCAACAGATTTGTCTATCATATTATTAGAGATTGTGGAGACCTTATCGCTGATATCACTAGTATCTTCTTCGTATAGTTGAACGAGTCGTTTCATCATATCCATATTATATACTTTTTATCTAATTTGTTGTTATAAGATGACTGACAAGGTAAAATATCACCAAAAAGTTAATATAATAAACTACCACGAACTGACCGAAGCGGTAAGAAAATGCCTGTCAGGTTATAGTTCATATTCCGTTGAGATTTTTGTAATGCAAGGTGATTCTCATAAAATATTACTAACAGAAGCAGAAAAAAATAAAATTAATGAAAGTGCAGTAACGACGCTAAAATTTGATTGCGATGATATTATAGCATTTGCTCATCGTTGTTTGACTAAAACCGAACTGTTAAGTATAATTAATCATCATATCTAAAAATAATACTAGCATCATATTTGTTTGAAAAAGCTGATTTTGTTGCTCCATCAGCTACAAATTTTACTGCTCTGGGATTTATATTATAATATTTCGCCGCAGATGTAATTGATTTGAATTTGATCTCCTCATCCGTTTCAAGGTTTAACGAAATAACAGGTTTTATGGGGCATCTAAAATTAATACCATTACTATTTTGTCCTTTTCTCACATTTTCCTGTTGGGTCACTAGCTCCAGATTTTCCAATCGATTGTCTGTTTTTACATTATTGATATGATTAATAACCAGACCATTGGGTATAGATCCGTTGAACACCTCGTAAACAAACCTATGACCAGTATAACAAACTCGATCTGTCGATGTTCCTCTAACAGTCACACTGATATATCCCATATTGCTCATATTATTAAGAACTTTTTTAGTTTTTCTGTTTCTAATAATACCGCGATCGTTAGCCTCGTATAAATCAAAGACCGGATGCGGCTGAAACTCGTCTTGTAAGGATAAATTTTCAATATTATCATCAGTGACTTTACCGTTATAATGATATACTCGTTTCCCCTCTGGAATGTCATCGCAAAATAACGTGTAAATAAAATCTTTTCTAAACATCGTAATTCTTTCAGTATTATCTCCCTTTACACTAATCGTATAACCCGCTGGCGTTGCTTTACCAACAGATATTCCAGTTTTGATATTAATAACCGAACCAAGTGCATTTCCAGCGTACAGGTTGTACTTCGGATAAACATGATATTCCTCTTGCTCACGTGCGCTTGTCAGATTTTGTAACATTATATTATAGGTGATATTTTTTTATCTTCAATTGTTGTTTAGCGCATGCGCAGTGTGAGGTAAATTATCAATTAGAGATTATATTATAATATAATAATGTTGAAATTGCGTGATATAGCCAAGAAGAGACTTATTGGAGAACCTGTTAAAATAGCGACTGCTTTTACAGGTTTTGATAATAGTTATCAGTTTGATAATCAAAACGTTTTAGTAAATTTTTCTGAAACAAATCTCTTTCATCTGCTACAGACGACTGTAAAACGTGAGCTTGAAAAACACAAGGGTCTAAGATTGTTAGTGCAATATCATGTTATATTTTCAAAGTTAGTTATAACGGAAGAATCAACTAACAAGGAAATTGCAGACCCTTACATCAACGCAAAATCTAGACGTGTTTTACTTGGTAGTGATCTTTTGTCACTATCTAATGAAATACACCAAGAAATTTGGAAAAAAATAGAGGAATTTACCGAATTAGGTTCGGGTTGAAAGTTTGAAATGATCAAGGAAATTTTGTTTCACACGATGAAATATGACGCATTACGCGGTAGTTCGTATATCGACCTGCCACCAAAAATAAAAAGTAAAAGATGTTGTATAAACATCAAAAACGTAGATAACAAATGTTTCCAATGGGCTGTTCTTTCCGCACTATTTCCAGCAGAAAAACACGCTGATCGCGTTGAAAAATATATCAGTCACGTGTCTAGATTAAATTTTAAGATATTAACTTTCCTGTGGCAGAAAATCAAATACCAAAGTTTGAAAAGCAAAATAATATTTCGATTAACGTTTTCGGATTAGATGAAAAAGAAAATGTCTATCCGAGATATATTTCAGAAAAAGCTTCACAATCGACTATCAATTTACTGTTTTATAAAAATCATTACATTTGGATTAAAAACATTAACGGACTAGTTGGTAAACAGTACAATAAAAATAGGAACAAAAAGTTCTTTTGTTATCGCTGCTTGCACGGTTGTAGAGACAATGAAACATTACAAAAGCATTTGCAGTACTGTAGTGACGTACAAAGAATAACAATGCCATCTAAAAAAAGATAGCGTGTTACAGTTTGTCCATCATAATCATAAACTAAAAATTCCTTTCGTCATATACGTCGATTTCGAATGCTTACTTCAACCTGTACTTGGCGTAGAAAATGATCCTAACCAATCGAGTACAAGAAAAATTCAAAATCATGTTCCGTGCGGAGTAGCGTACAAGGTAGTTTGTTGCGCTGATTCGAGATTATCTAAACCAATCCAACTCTATCGTGGTAAAAATCCAGCTGTCTGGCTTCTCAAGCAGTTGATTAATGAAGTTGATAATATTACTTATCGTTTGAAAAAAGTAACGCCAATGTTAAAATTAACACCTCAACAAGAATCTGATCACGAGCAAGCGAAAATTTGTTATATTTGTGAAAAAGCTTTTGATGATGATAAAAAAGTACATGACCATTGTCATTTGACTGGACAGTATCGTGGAGCGGCTCATGACCAGTGTAATTTAAAATTTCACGCTCCAGATTTTATTCCAGTTATTCTTCACAATTTTCGAGGATATGATAGCCATATTATAGTAGAAGCTTTTGGTGATCCTGATATAAAATCTCGTCTAAAACTCGATAACATCATCAAATGCATCCCAAATAATTTTGAAAAGTATATGTCAGTTACGCTAGGTAAATTACGTTTTATTGACAGCCTGCAGTTTATGGCAGCATAGTTAGATGAGCTAGTAAAAGGTTGTAGTAAATTTAATAACCTAAGAGACTGTTTTGGAGATAAATTTAATCTATTAGCTAAAAAAGGAGTTTTTCCATACGAATATCTCGACGATTGGAGTAAATTTGATGAAACATCTTTACCTGGCAAAGACAAATTTTACTCGCAACTTAAAAATGAAAATATCACTGATGATGAGTACAGGTATGCACAAGATATTTGGAAAGAGTTTGATTGTGAGACTTTTGGTGATTATCACGATTTGTATTTGAAAACTGACGTGTAATTATTAGCAGATGTTTTTGAAAGTTTTCGAGAAGTGAGTTATAATAATTACGGACTAGATTATTCTGCCCCCGGACTGTCATGGGATGCTCTGTTAAAGTTTAGTAAGGTAAGGTTGGAATTACTGACTGATGTTGATATGTTCAATTTTATCGAAAAAGGTATCCGAGGCGGTATTAGCGTGATAACGAAGAAATATGCTGAAGCAAACAACAAATATTTGAAAGAGTATAATCCTGACCTTCCTTCGAAGTATATAGTTTATCTAGATTGCAATAACTTGTACGGGTATTCGATGGCAGAACCAATGCCGTTTGGTGGCTTTCATTGGATCACGGCTGATCGATTTCTATCGGAGACAGAAAAAAAGATACCCGACGATGTTTCATATTTCGTTGAAGTTGATCTCGATTATCCAACTTCGCTACACAAACTACATAACGATTACCCTTTCTGTGCGGAATCGATGGTAATAGATTATAGTTTGTTATCAAAAGAACAACAAGCGTTAGCATCACCAAGGCAACATTCCATGGTCAAGAAACTAGTACCAAATTTACTTCATAAACGTAATTATGTTTTGCATTACAAAGCTTTAAAACAAGCAGTCGATGCTGGTCTCGTGTTGAGAAAAGTTCATCGCGTACTAAAATTTAATCAGTCGCCGTGGATGAGAGGTTATATTAACTCGAACACTACAAGAAGAGCTGCGGCAAAAACTGATTTTGAGAAAAACTTTTTCAAACTGATGAACAATTCTGTTTTTGGTAAGACGATGGAGAATATTAGGAAACGCGTAAATATCGAACTAGTCAATGATGTCAATCGCAGAAACAAACTTGTGTCAGACGATGATTTTGTGAGCATGAAAATATTTAATGAGAATCTTGTTGCGATACAAAGAAGAAAAACAAATCTAAAACTAAACAAGCCGATCTACGTTGGAGCTTCAGTGTTAGATTTATCAAAGTGGCTGATGTACGATTTTCATTATAATTTTGTTAAAAATCAATGGCCGGCTAGTAGATTATTATTTACTGATACTGATTCGCTCGTATATGAAATCGAATGCGAGGACATCTATCAGGACATGCATGATAATAGATATCTGTTTGATCTTTCTGATTACCCACGTGACAGTAAATTTCATGACGACACAAATAAAAAGGTTATTGGTAAGTTCAAAGATGAAATGAACTCGAGCGCTATCAAATACTTTATCGGATTACGTAGTAAAATGTATGCCGTATTGTTAGACAATAATAAAATAACAAAAAAAGCAAAAGGTCTGCCTCGTGATTTTGTTAAAAAGTTTATAAAATTTGATGACTACAAGTACGCGCTTGATGGCGGTGTTAGTTTTATAAGAGCTATGTCAATTCGGACAAATCATCATAAGCTCGAAACAGATGTCCTTATCAAACGCGGTTTGAGCAATTTTGATGATAAACGTTATTGCGAAAATGGGGTAGATACATTTGCACTTGGGTATTGTCATGATGATAGAGATATATTTGACATTATCTTTGCAAACTAAAATTTTATCTAAACTTAAGAAATAATGTTTGAAAATTTGACAGTGACAAATAGCTACAGTAGCAAAATCAAATATCTAATGATGGACGGCAAACCATTGACAGTTGAAATTAATAATGAAACATCAGGCATATGCTTTAGTGGTACCCGTGACAAGTTAAAACTTTCGCTCATCAGATCTGATGACAGCGAGTATTTTAATTATCTCGAACAATTGTATCAAAAGTTGCTAGCGGAATTTAACAACTTTCACTGTCCGATTAGTCAGCAAAAATACACCAAACTTACAATTGATCTTGATCGGTCAAAGGTGTATTTTATCGACAAAAAATACCCTCTTAACAAATCACAAATAAAAGATTTGTTTGAGTCCCGTCGTTATGTCAGCGGTAAAATAAAGTTTAGCCTCTATCACCATGATAATGAAATATTTTTGATATCTACAGTTGAGACATTAACAGTTGGTAATGAGGTATAAAATAATATCATTTTCATTCTAATGCTAGTTTAATTTCCACCTTGTTAACTGAAACGTTCTAATGCACAGTTTAATTTTCATCCTGTTATCTGATAAAAAAATTTGTGGTAAAACCTATTTGCCGTCTTTAGAATAATCGTATTGCACGCATGCGCTGTTCTAACAAATTCGTCACTTCTGTTGACAGAGCTTATCGCATTCCAACACCTGTTGTTTTGTCTGGTTACAAAATACCTGTCTACATAGTAGTAGTAGAGGGAAATGAGGGTTTCATCACACTTTATCTTTTACTCTCCAAACAAGTATAAATTATAGTCCTAAATTATCCCCTACTACCCTTTTTCCAAAATAGTGAAATGAGGGTTTGGCGGGGGTGAGGGAGGGGAGGGTGGCGGTGGGCCAAAACCCTCATTTCACTATTTTGGAAAAAGGGGTGGGGGATAATTTAGGACTATAATTTATACTTGTTTGGAGGGTAAAAAGATAAAGTGGGCCGAAACCCTCATTTCCCTCTACTACTAGCAATCATTACAATAGTAATGTTGTCTTGTCTGAAAATATCATCAGTTTTGCTATCTCATATTTAAATGTCCTCAATTTTGCTATCTCATAAAAATGTCCTCAGTTGACTAAACGTGGGTGCACATTATGAGAAATTGCTAATTTCATATATAAGTATGAACATTGAGGCATGTTGTCATTTCTTTGTATGAAACTTTTGTACAAATAATACCAGGTATTTTTTTTGCAGATTGTTCTAATTCGAAGATTTCAGAAGTTCTAGAAACTTGAGCTTGCTTTGTACTGTCCAAACTCTAATGGGAATGTATTATTCTCTAAAATTTTCGCAAAGCAAGTAAAACAAAATGTAAAATGATACTCATCATTTCTATTTTCACATTTAATTAGTGTATTTGCCCATCTTCCAATTTCAGTTTCAAGGCTTTGTAAGATACCTGAATATTTCACGTGCCACACTAAATTTTGAAGCTGTAATACTGTCTTGGCAAAGCTGTAAAAATGTCTATGTATGGTTATAAATGTGTTTGTGTGTGACTGTAATTCACTCTATATATGACTATTGCTGTCTAAGTAAGGCTGTAATATTGTCTCTGATATACTGTCTATGTAAAACTATAGCATGGCTGTAATACTGTCTAAATAATACTTTGATACTGTCTATGTACGGCTGTAATACTGTATATATAAGCCTATTGATATTTAGGTGAGGCTGTAATATTGTGTGTAATGCTGAGAGACTGTCTATGTAAGGTTATGTCTGTGTCAAAGTAGGACTGTAAAATGTTTATTTAATTCCACGATACTAATGTATTCCTGTAATATTGTATATGCATGAATGTAATATTTTTCTTTATTATATGCTCATCTTTTTTCACCGTTAGCTTTACATTATCAGAATCGTGCAATATTCCACGATATTGATCACCTTCACATTGAACCTCTCGTGCAAAGATACTATTTTCTAATGTAAACAATTTTTTTTATGAATGAACAAAAGCAGATATTTCAAGGACGGCCACATACCAACAAATGTTTCATAGACTGACACATACAAACTGCTTTGGCACATTCCACTTTTAATTTTTTTATACAAATGTTTCAGATTTCGCTACATATAGACGCTATACAGGGTCATCACAATTAAACGTAAGTTATACACATAAACTGTCTTATTTAGCTGTTAATAAAAATGGCCAAAAATGTACCTAACACCTTCATATTGCACTCCGCGCGCTTGATGCACGCGAGCGCGCGGTACGCTATGAAGTTTAACGGTCGGTAGGAGGAGCTATATGCGCATGAATGCTATTATTTGTACATTGAAGCAATCTACGATTATAAAATTTATTTTTTTCATAATAAAATAATAAATTTTGTTATTAAATATAATTGGTTGTGAATTTTATTATTAAATCTTTGGTAATGAAACAAGAATGAGCATATAATAAAAAGGTTACTGCATTTGAATGAAAAAAATATGAACTCGTTTTTTCGGATGGATATACTGCACTCCCAAGGTCGTGCAGTATAGCCATCCGAAAAACTCGTTCATATTTTCCCCATACAATTGCTGTAACCTATAAATATGAGGTTTTAATACTCTTTGTAAGGATGTAATATTGTCCAGACCAGGCTGTTGAACTTTCTAGGTAAGAATGTCATACTCTCTTTATAAGTTGGTAAGGATGTCATACTCTCTTTATAATTTGGTGATGATGTCTTTGTAAGACTGTTTTATTTTCTACTTGAGGTTGTAGTATTGACTAGTTATGGCTATAATAGTGTCATGGTATCGATATACTCTAACTGCATTTGTAAGGCTTTAAAATTATCTGTGTAAAGCTGCAATACTGTCTTGGTAAGGCTCCAATACTGTCTTGGTAAGGCTGCAATACGGTCTTGGTAAGGTTGAAAACGGAAGTTTGTAATTTATATAAATATAACTCTTCATAAATCTGCCAATCTCGAGTTCCATTTATGTACAAAACGATCAGTAAATCTTTGTTTTGAAAGAAAGAGACCAGTACTGTCTGTACTCGCTTATGGGTGTTTTATGAAAAGCTGGCAATCAGGTCACAAGTATTAAATGCGGTTCTCTGACAGAGGTGCAATCTGGCTAGTCTCATTTGAGAAGACGCACTTGTCAGTTACAATATATACCATGGTGCATTAGTCTTGTACAATGGAACCATGCCCATAATAGAATACAGTTCAGTTTTTAATATCAATTATATTACAGATGAAGAGTCAAAAGAATGCATGGGAAAGGAAGATCTTATTTACGCGCTCTGATGTCACGTCAGTGTACGATTTGCACGCTGTAGTCATCTGCATCCGATATTATGAAAGGGGGTTTAAATAAATTAGCCGACGATTATTCGGAAATTGGCAATGAAACATTTATATGGTGTACATACGTAACAAATGTGTTTTGTTTATGGTTATAATAATATAACGTTTGTACAATAAAGGTGGCCGGTGACCCTTAATACAGCCAGTTCTAAATCACCAGCCAAACTGGTAAGTTGGAAAGAATGACATTATTTTTATATTGTTTTCTGTTTAATATCCATATATTAGTAACCACCATAAAGGATTACATAAGGACTAATTTTTGACTAAGTGCCGATAATTAGAAACTGAAAATATAAGGATCAGAGGAAGATATTATGTTTTTCTTTTCTCTCAAGGTTTAAAAAACTTCAACATAGTATGACCGATTTCGAATTTTCACAAGTAAGCAAGAATACCTTTTCTCTAGTTATGTGAGATTAAATTTTTCCTCTAAAATATAAGTTCTGAGAAAAGTAAATCGTTGGTTTCTGACATTACTGACATTTTGTATCAACAACATCACTATAATGATGATGGTTATGACGATAATATAATGATGATGATAGCAATATTAAATTATAATGATGTTGTTTTGATTACTTTGTCGACTCGTCTTTCAATACTTTCGCAACGTCATGGTCATGTTTACTCTCCGATATAGGTGGCGCTCACCAGTTATTATGTACTTTTGAGAGAGTGATGTATGTAAGGTGAAGTTGTTTGCATTTTAAACATGCACAGTGGAGAGAATGTTGGCATACCTATATACTACTTTCATGTAATGTGGATGAAATTTCTTTGGATATTGTACTTTTGGAAATTTTAAATGATCTTAGGACACTGCTAACTAAAATGACTGCTCCCTTGTGCTCCAAAAATCAACCTAAATTTGTCTAAAGTACACTATTCTTGGCAGCTATTAAAATATGGAAAATGAATTTTACCAAACTAGATAATACCAGCTTCTAAAAGTGCAATGACTGAATTACCAAATACATAAAATGTAAAAAAAAAAAAAAGTTATCGGCTCTTTTTTTTACAATTTACCTCTGAAGTTCGAGAAGTGAAAATGATCAAGTAGAGCTAGCACTTTTTTGAAAGGTGCACATCTGGAGTAGGGCCTAGCTGTATACTCTCTAACCCATATTACACCTATCAATCATACATCAAAATAAAGGGAATTAATGTTTCTTTGAACAATACCTAAGATATACAAAGTCTCTTTTAAATAACCAGTATAACTAGTGAGGAAACCCGGGGAATCTCTTTTTCTTTAAAATTTTAACCCTATGCTAAATACGAAACTGTAGAGCGCCACCATATCGATTGTTGTCTGGTACTTCTGGGGATACCCGGTTTTATCGCGATGACGTCACGAAATATTGTCCTAAAACGCCATTAAGCCGAGTTCAACTGCAACCTGAGGGACCCCGAGTGGCCGAGTGGTCTAAAGCGCTGTCCATTACGGATCACTGCCATCTCACCTCTGCGTGGGTTCGAGTCTAGGATTCGGCGAATGTGGATATGTGAGAAAGCTTGCCAGTAGCTTCTCGTGGGTCGGTGGTTCTTTTCGGTGATTTGCCGGTTTCGTCATCCAACATTAATTACTGGCCGCCATTAATAGCCTATCGTGTGCTGAAAACTGGCGTTAAGCCCAACAACAACAAACTGCAAACTGCACGCAGCCAGATCTGCCGTCGCATAACGCGCTGACAGATTAAGGTTTATGCAGTTTGTAAGGAGCAACCAGTAAAACAAGCAGCATAGACCATGATCTCCCGGTGCATAATGCGCCGGTAGATCAGAGAAAATTTTCTTTCCTTTTTGCATTTGGTCTCGACACCTGTGAGCATAGATGGATGATTCTCTTGTCTGCACCTGAACTTATTCAGACCTCATAGAACCCGAATGTAGATAACATTTTTGGAACCAGAGGCCAAAGTTTATTTGCTTAGAAAACGATCTGTATTTCTAAATAACATATTGTATATTTGTATGGGTTTTTTTTGCTTTCAGAATTTAAATTCTTAAACCAATACCGAGTGTTATTACAATACCGTTGAGTTGTTAGCTACCGTCTATACTCGCTTATAATTCGATTCTAATTGCAAACTGCAAATACTATGATCTGCCGGCGCATGATGTGCAGGCAGATCTGAGTATCTGCAATTTGTTAGGAGTAATCAATAGAATAAACAAGCTGGATCTCTATCAGTAGGTGCATTATACTACGGCAGATCATGATCTTTGTTATTTGTTGTTTGACGGACTTAAAAGCAAATACTTAAAAGTTTGTCCTTCCACATTCCATTACAGACAGCACTCGTTCTGCACAGTTTTACAGCAGAATCCATTTACAGAATTGCACATGTACCTTTCAAGAAGGTTTGCTTTTATAAAGCCCAAAACTTCTGACCGATAATTCGATATCAGAAAAACCCATTTATCGGAGAAAAAAAAATCAGACGTATCCCTTAGAGATGTATAAAGTCAATTTTGGAAGTAAAAAAAAAAAGTATTTTGATCCAGACGTGATAATGTTTTTCTGCTTCCTTAAAGGATTCTCAAGGAATAAAAATAATGCAAAGGTGTGAAAAGTTGTATACAATTTCTAAAATCATATCGCCATCATTAGGGAAAGGAAAACGAGCTCAAGATTCCATGTGCCTTAAATAAATACACTCAGTGAATGGAAATAAATAAATACACTAGGTAAATGAAAATATTTACGAAAATTTTAACTAAATCCACTGTGCATTTTTGAGGGGAACAAATGTGTCCTATTAATTTCCAGTGTTGTCGTCAAAAGATAGGGCTACGAGTCTGTATGATAGATATTGCTGTGACGTCACTATATCTACTCGTGTTTATTGCTGATACCTTGGCCTACCGACTCAGTTCGGACTAGTTTATTTTGGAAGCGTTGAAAAAAAAATCACGGAACGACGATGTTAAACGTTATATGATAATGAATATAACATAACATTAAACACACACACACACACACACACACACACACACACATACATATATATATATATATATATATATATATATATATATATATATATATATATATATATATATATATATATATATATATATATATATATATATATAAGAAATGAGTTAATAATGTTTTTTTAAAATGGCAACTTACTACGAATCCGTGCAGCCTTTTTAACCAGAGGAAGATAACTTTTACTTGTTCATCGAAAAGACTCAATATTTTACCAAGATACCTCTAGCTAAAATGTTTACTATAAGATACTAATTCAAATCATATGCAAGTTATTTTCAAATTAACAAACATCTAGATAAACTTTGAACCATTTTCTAATCACTCACAATTTATGACATTATCTCAATGATTTCAGCAACGTCTTATACCGATTTGTACAGATTTCACTGGCAAAGTACGGGTGGTTGGTGCATGCCTAATGCTGAAAGAAAGGCTACAGTAGTCTGAATGTGAAGGGAAAAAATCGTACCAATTACTCCAATGACCTGTTCGGACACAGATGCTGTCTATCATACAATAAACAAGTAAGTAAACTGCCAAAGATTTGGTTCGGTACCTGACTTTCGATCTCAGACTGTTATTACCGTCCATGAAGGCATTTGGCCATACTGTCATATTTTTGGGGGTGAGTGGGGTGTATGTTTCTATTCATCAAGCATTTGTTGACTTTTCTGCTATTATCAGTTATTGTCTCCAATGTTACCTTATAAACTACAGGTTACACACATTCATACGATTTCGCTTATGTTTTTTTTTTTTTTTTTAAAAAAGGGTCATTAATGAGCCTGCCAATTTTGTATATCGTATTTGCCAAAAATATCTAAGTAGTAACATTTGAGCCAAATAGTCACTGACCTGCGTGTGACGCAAGGACGTTCTTCACTCAGGTGGTAGCGAGTTCTGTATTCACAAACACCGAAATAGTATTCATAAGAATTGATTCAAATGAATGGTAAGTTTTAACACACGTTTGCATCTACTGTTTGTTCTGAATTTGTTAAAGAAATGTGTCTTAGAATCGCACGCAGGGCCATCGCAAGTTTGCGGGGACGAAACTGCTCCCCTAGCGAGAGTAGCCATTAGCGCACCTAATTCAGAAAAGCAAATACCGCAACTCCGCGAATGTTGCACCCCCTCCCTCAATAAAGCGCCTTTATCGCCAGCCGCTTAGGACTGGCCCTGGTCGCATATCTCAGCAAATGCCTACATGTTGTATGTGTATGTAATTTTGTCGGACCAGGCAAAAAATATTTTAGCATTATTTACCTTTAAGGGTCCGTGCCTTCAGTAATGGTTTGATCAATAAAAAAACTGTATCAGGAGTAAAAATGAATCGTCGATTATGGTCGAGTGCCTTCTCTGACGGGAATAGCGGCCTGAGATTGAGAGTTAGGAGTGGAACAAAGTGATTGGAAGTTACCTACCTTGTTGTCTTTTACGTTTTGATTGATATGGTTTGGTGTCAGAACGTAGCAGTAGACTGAGGAACCTTCTTCACTCGGCTATGGTTTTTATTCCTTCAGTGCCTTTTTAAACAATAAGTCTATGTGAGCCACTTGTTGGATGAAGTACATACCAATATGACGAGATTCTACAATTCGGACGGTACGTCATCCGTTGCAGAAAAGAAAGTGATAAATTATGATTTTTAAATGGTTCTTATTGAGAACCTCAATAAATTTAGCTATTGAGAACATCAATAAATTGTTCCTTTCAAGCTGTACCTATCCGATAAAATGACACATTTTATAAAGCACCCATTTCTGTATTGACTTTGCAGGAAACAGTATCCAAAATATGCTGTGTTGATATACGTGGATTGATTACAAGCCTCCTACAATATTTGTCATCGGTCTTCTTGAGTGAATTTGCGATCGCTTTGTTGTTTTGTTCTTGTTGCGTTTGCTGGTTCTCTTGTGTGCATTTGCACGTCCTGCTCTTTTCCTCGATTCAAACACAAAATTATAGCGAGGCTAAAGGCAAAAACTTAAATTATTTTGCTGATTCATGTAGAGCTTGTCAAGTTTTAGACTTTGGAAATTCGTTTAGCTATTTTCATTCTAGTTTTTTGGAAAAGAATTGTCTCGCGATGTCGTTAGGTTTGAATGTAATTAAATACTTTCTGCGTCACCTCAAGAACGATCCATCTCCATGTACCCCTGAATGCTTGCGGTAGTTTCTCGTCTAATTAACCAATCGTCTCCAATTGTCTTATAGCTGTATAGGCATTGTATCGGTCATTTTGAGGTTGTCTTTGGGTGGAGTAAATTGCACAACGTATCAGCACTGCTTTCTTACCACAGTGATAACCACGCATTCATTATGCGTAATGTACACGTGTTGCTTCACGGAGTCGATGACTGTGACCGTAACTCAGCAACATCTACGGCAGTCATAGTCAAAGAAAAAATTACACGTTGCATCTTTATTTTTTTGTTAATTCACCTAAGTTTAATTCCCATGCCGTTTTGCTCTCTAGAGCTGAGGATTTACTTCAATAGGAGGGGGGAGGGCATTGTAGTGTAGCTTCACTTGCCCCGGTTGATAACCCTTTGAGGTAATAAGACTTAATTGTCAATGTTGGATTTAGATCCAGCGACAAAACACTGGAATAAATTTTAGTTTATGGTGTCTCAGAGTTAGTCAGGTTGCACATGTCTACTCAAAATGCACGCGGCAATGTACCTTATATACCTACTTCTATGTCTTTCAGCTATACAGAATGAACAGTATTTCCCTAATATATGGTCAACAAGACCATGGAAAAGAACTTTTTGACAAATATTGAAGAAAAAAATTGAGTAAAAATCTGTTGTCTTATAACCTGATAATCTCTCTCATTATTATTATTATTATTATTATTATTATTATTATTATTATTATTATTATTATTATTATTATTATTATTATTATTATTATTATTATTATTATTATTATTATTTAAAGAGGGTAACTCAATTAGCTAAGAACTAATCTACCTTGATGCCCTCATTTAAAGGAATTTACTTTTTTTGCTGCATCTCTGAAGCCACTGTATGTACTGAGTTAGGAAAAAGGACATAGAGTGGGCATTTCTAATCTCAACTGGAATATTATTCCAGAGCAAAGTTCCAGAGTATTGAAAACTTTTTTTAAAAAATAATTCCTTATTTGGTTTGGGCATTTTGTAATGTTTGGTAGACATTGATCGCAGGTGGGGAGTATTTCCGGGTAGCCTATACTTGAATAGTGATTGTAAATATTCAGGAGCACTATTATTTGCTATCCTGTACATTAATTTGGCTTTTCTTAAACAGATTCGGTCTTTAATAGGTAGCATTTTTAAATTACCAGCTAAATTTTCCTTGCTTTCTTTCTGGATTGATATTACCTCAAAAGCTCTTTTTTTTTAGATGTGCCAGCTTTGGTAAGTTTTTATCATTTGAATTACCACATACTGTATTACAGTAGTCTAAATAGGGTTGTAATTAACTGTTATCAAATAGTTTTATGTGCTTTTCCGGGAGAAAGTGTCTTATCCTACTGAGAAGCCATAAACTTGAATTGACTTTTTTACTGATACAGTATGTTTGATATGTTTAGTCCATGATAGGTTATTATATACCAAAACACCATGTAGACTAACGTGACAGACCATTTGCAACCTCTTATCCTTCCATGTCGGACATACTTCATCACTATCAAGTTTTGTTCGTTTGTTCCGTGTTGAGATAAGTAATATTTTAGTTTTACCAGTATTAACCACCATGTCATTGCATGTGCAGCAGTTGTCCAGTTTGTTTAGAGAAATTTCGAGTTCTTGCTTTGTGTTTTGGATGTCTGACAATGTTGTGTCATCTGCATAGAGAGCATGTTCTCTCACTTAAGTATGAAGTAAACCATCTCTCTCTCTCTCTCTCTCTCTCTCTCTCTCTCTCTCTCTCTCTCTCTCTCTCTCTCTCTCTCTCTCTCTCTCTCTCTCTCTCTCTCTCTCTCTCGGTATGATGCTACTGCTGCGTTACCATTAGATTTGATACTGGGTAAATAAGCCAACAGAAGTGGGTTTGATACTGACTCGGTAATCCAGTTGAAATTTATTTTATAGTGGGTAAGCCACTTTAAATGGAATTTATACCGGGAAAGCCAATTTAAATGGATTGTATACTGGGAAAGTCAATTTAAATGGCTCTTATAATGTGAAAGCCAGTTGAAATGGGTTGTATACTGTATAAGTCAAATGAGATGAGTTTTATACTAGGTAAGCCAATTGAAATAAGTTTTATCATCGGTAAGCCAAATGAAATGGGTTTTATACTGGGTAAGCCAAGTGAAATAAGTTTTATACTGAGTAAACGAAATGAAATGGGTTTTATACTGGGTAAGCCAAATGAAGTAAGTTTTATACTGGGGAAAGCCAACTAAACTGAGTTTATCCTCGTTAAGCCAGTTGCAATGGGTTTTTACTGGGTAAGCCAATTGAAATGGGTTTTATACTGGGCAGTCTAAATGAATTTGATTTTACACTTGGCTATCTAACTGAAATGGGTTTGATGCTGGATAAGACAGTTGAAATAAGAGAATTAAATAACAGCTTCCCCTGCAGAACTATTAATAGTTTCACTATTTGCTGTAAGCCCTGGTCACTCCTTAAGAAATGGACCTCAATAGAGCAATAGAAATCTTGTAACTGATCGGATGGTAAACAGGAACAAAACAGTATTTTCTAAAGCTTATGTCACCTACAATGTGCTATATGCATGTGTGCATGAGTGTGTGCATGTTTGTGTTGTCTTTTATTTTTTTTTCTTTCTTTTAATATAAATTATATTTATTATATTTACTATCCCTAGTTTATAAATTTTGATTGTAAAGTGACCTTGGGATGGTTCCCCGACCCAATGGTCAACCTATTACGGGGATAATAAAATTTTGAACTTGCAAAACAAAAAACAAAAAACAAAAAAACAAAAAAAAAACCTGGTCACTCTCATTCACATAAAATATGTTTGCAAATTGCACGAATTCCCAAATTTTACGGCTTTTGTTTCTTTCAATAGCAATAAACTAAGTCAAAATTTGAACTGTAACTTTTTTCAAGTTTTCTAGCTTAACTGTACCGTATATTGTAAATATTTTAAAATACTTTTCGAGACATTATCAATTTGAGCTTTGTAACTTGTCAAATGTACCATCTTTACTCGCTTATAAGTTTAGACAAACTGCTAACAACAAAGATCCAAATCTGCAGTAGCATGATGCGCCTGAAAATCAGGATCTGTGTTTGTTGTACTGATTACTCCTAATAAACTGCATAGGCACATATCATCAGATGCATTATGCGACGGCAGATCTGGGTCTGTAGAGTTCGTCTTATAAGCAGGTACATATGGTTATACAACGCAATCGCTCACATTTCGTAACAACGAAGGACCGAGTCGTTAGTAAATATGCTAAGTGTGGCTGACATGGTCTAAACTTCACCGACAGAACTCAAGTCTTTTATTTTTAATTAATTCAGACTCTGGCAGTCTGATGGATGTAATTTAAATCCATCCTTAATTTTAACTACGATATTGTCTTGGATAATCTTTTAAACATTCCCAGAATAACAAACGCGTCTTACTAATTTAGTCCAGACATATGCAATTAGAGTAGTATATGCGAAAGTCTTTAACTGCATCTAATCACAGAGCTGGACTCAAGACTGAAATTAAAATTCAAGACTTCTTCAGTTTTGTTGTTGAAATTGGGGTCAGAATCAGGTTTGCCAAACGTTGCCGTTTCCGACTGTTTTTTTTTTCAAAGAAATTCGTCTGTAATGGTATATACGGTGTAATTATGTGGGTTTTCGAAGCATAAGGTTATTTCACCTGCTGTCTGCACTGATTTAGGAAGAATCGTGTTTCTGCTTTGCTGCTTTGTTGAGCTTGACTGGATTTGAAATTTTTGAATTTCAATGTAAACTATTTAGTGTAGTGTCGTGTAAACTATCTATCACATTACATTTTTTTTTACAACTCTACATGTTTTCCAATTATGTAAATGTCCATTCTATTTTAGATTTTAATTGGAGTTTTCTTCCGTTTTCTTGAAATTTATGTCTGTCTTGTGAATAGACGATACATGTAATGTGACAGAAATGTCAAGGTGCCTGTCTTGAAAAGATGGCATGCTCAGTATTGAGTCATCTTAGCATTTCTGCCACTTTGGGGATGTTTAATCAGTGGTGCAGTTAAAGAACGTCTTTCTTTATTATTGTATTATTGTTTTTTTTTATTATTATTACAGTTGTTTTGGTTTTCTTTTCTAACTTCATGGAATGCCTAGCAATACAACAATATAGTAAAAACTTGGCAGGGAAGTTATCATTTATTGAGTTTACCTTCCAGCTCTATGTGTAGTACCTCCGTTTGTGGCAAGGTGTTACACTTAACTTTCAATTTAAGAAAACGTGCTTGCGCGTTAATTAATTACACTGTTATGAATTGAGAACCACAAACAGGAAGGGGGATTACATGTTGTTCAAATAAAATGTACTCTGCAAATATGTATCCCAGAAATGCCACAAGCTAGGACATTGACTCGTAGGTGAATGAAACACGTGACGGAACTATTAGTACTCGTGCTAGTTCTTATCATTATAGCTCGTATCAAAATGGCGTCCTAGTAGCTGCGTGTATTTTTTTCTTATTGTTTTTTCGTCAAATATCTACCCATATTATTTTTTTTAAAATTAGATTGCCTGCCGTTTCTTGGCTACAAACGGCTTTTTTTCAGCACTTGATGACAAAATTATTGTAAATGACTGATGCTAACATACCTGATAGGCCGTCAGTTAGTTTAAAAGACAATAATTATTTCATGGGCATCTGTGCATTAAAAACTTAAATGAAGTTGGAGAAAATGGCTACAATTATTATATATGATATCTAGCTGTTGTCATCATTATAAAGGGAACCGCTCCGGTGGCCTAGTGGTTAGAGCGTCCGCCTCAGATGCGGGAGGTCGTGTGTTTGATCCCTGGTCGAGTCATACCAAAGACTTATAAAAATGGTACTAACAGCTGCCTCGCTTGACGTTCAGCATGAAGAGGTTAGTGTTAGGACTAGTAGGCCTGGTGTCAGGATAATGTGACTGGGTGGGACACCATGCCACATGTCTGCGAAAAGATGCCCCAGTGCTAGCGATATTACTGAATTTTTTTTAAAGCTACGTTAAAAATCATAATCACATCACATCACCTCATTATTAAGGTTCCTGGGAAAAGTATTTATTCAGTGACACCTCTGACATAATACTGATTGGTCAAAGTTACATTTTATGTACGAGATACCTTCCCCTGCATCACAAATACCAGGGACAGAAAGAAGATTTGATTCGTTGCATTCAAGTTCAGAAAAACGAGTAACTAGTGATGCTGATATATGTGGCCCCTTTTTAACAAAGGTCATAACACAGTTGAATGAAGCATGAGATAATTAACACGCTTAATGTGGCTACATTAAAGGTTTAATTCATCATCTTTTAAACATTTTCAATTAGTGTTTTCTGTGTATCAACAAACTGCATAATAAGCATTTCCATCTAAGTAAGGCATATGCTTATTCACTTGCATTAGGGACTTTTCACCATAAGAATTCACCAATTGCTCGACCTAGACCATAGAA
>JAEAOA010000444.1:2922500-2932500 GCA_016746295.1 Potamilus streckersoni
CTGCAAAAACCAGTCATTGAGTACCATGCTGTCATTTGTAAAACAGATTTGAGATTATTTTATATTTATATGTGTAAGAGATGGTGTTGTTGTTGTTGGTGTAGCAACAGCAAATGTAAATTACATACACTTATTCAACAAATGAAAATATTTTCTGGACCTGAGAAATTACGTCAAGTTCAGACAGGAAGCAAGTGTTCTCCTGAAACTCACAGGATGATTCACAGCCTTACAGAAGAATATATATACTTTCACTTTCACATACGCTAGTAAATAACTAAAACATGACACGTGCTTTTTGTATATTATAATCCGAAAAAAACTTTTTCCTGAAATTGGATTTGAAACAAATGTTTCACAACATTTTATTGGCCACCTCATTGACATACGTGACACGTGCCAAACATGTGATCAAAGAAACATAAATATATAAAAGAAGAAGAAAAGAAAAAACATTTGCACGAGTTTTGTTCAGAGATTATGGAAGGAACAAGTTTGACGTGGCATATGAATATCTCGAGGCCGTCAGACAGAAAAAAAATGTTCATTCGCAGTATCAAACGAATTTAAGCCTATATTTTCAAGAAATTGAAGCTTCTGCCTCTTTTTTACATGTAGACTGGAATTTTAATATTCATTTAGATGTATTTTGACAAGAAATTTTTAAACAATAGTGCGGTATTGTTCTGATTTCTTCTCTTTATTTTCTGCTTATCAGTCGCAACAAATTTAAAATGTAAAACAAATTACTCTCGATGTCCTCTGTGATAAAACATCTTGACAATATTGTAACAATATATAATTCTTCTAATGTAATCAAAACATCTCTCTCTCTCTCTCTCTCTCTCTCTCTCTCTCTCTCTCTCTCTCTCTCTCTCTCTCTCTCTCTCTCTCTCATATAGTTGTGTCCATCTCATTTAACTAATTTCTCGGCATAGATACCAAGAAATGCACATAAACAGGTGCTAGTCGCTACTTACGGTACTTTCTCATTATTTCAACAGAAAAGACGGTCATTTTTTTAACCAAATATGACTACATTTCTTAAAATTACAAACGTGTGTTTGAAATTTTTTAATTTTTCAAAATATGTGTCAATTATAATTTCCGGATATTTTATAAGTGGATTATTATTTAATAAATCAATCTGTAAAAGTAGTTCTACGCTGGGTATGTGATACGGAATTATTAGGAGTAAAACAGGTGAGAATCGCAGGTAAAATATATGTATCATACGGCAGATAAACAATGCAAGATTAAATGGGAATGTACTAAAATTGTGTTTGTAAAAGTCACCATTAATTGTGATAGATACAACCATTTTTGGAAAAGAAAGTTAATATGTTGAAGTATTTTTCCCTAAATAATAAAAACACGATGTTAATATCATTTAGTCGTAAAAAGATGCATCTGAAATTTCCTTCGATCACTTGTTGACGGAAAGTAACGAAGTACCAGTAGAGTGCAAAAGTAGTGATACGTATTACCAGAAAACAACACAGCGGTTATTCAGTGTACCGGTAGTGATACGTACCACCAGAAAACAACACAGCGGTTATTCAGTGTACCGGTAGTGATACGTACCACCAGAAAACAGCACAGCGGTTATTCAGTGTACCGGTAGTGATACGTACCACCAGAAAACAACACAGCGGTTATTCAGTGTACCGGTAGTGATACGTACCACCAGAAAACAACACAGCGGTTATTCAGTGTACCGGTATTACCTCCAGGGACTTTGGACGTCACCATCTATCAGAATGATGTAACAGTCCGAGCTTTTGCGTTTGATTAATACTTTCCTCGAGTCTGCTAATTAATTGTGTTCTAATTTTGGGGACAAAGTGGTTATCCATGTCAACCAGTTTTGTTTTGAATGCTTTCATAACTCTATCATACATCATCAATACGATTCAATGCGTAAATGATTTGAAAAGGTATTTTTATAATCACCATCAAGGATAGTTTCGCTCACATTAAACATCTCTTTTTATCTTCTGAAAAGTATTTTCTATCGTTTGTTTAAAACATGCTATTATTTAATGGAATGGCTGTCATATGATGCCAGTTGCTTACACCACAGTCAAAATAAAAGCAAGCGACAAAAGAGTTAAGACTTGCTAGTACCTTTTCTTCTCTATGCATCGTTTACAAATTGTGAATTGTGTATTTAATTAGTAATAGATTAATGAACTATGTATTTAATTAATAATAAACTTACATGACTTATTATATGTTGGTAAGAAACAAAACGCATTAATGTGTGTGCGTGTGTTTGTGTGCGTGTTAGAATTTTAACATAGTTTTTTTTTATA
Organism: Potamilus streckersoni; assembly: GCA_016746295.1. Lineage (NCBI taxonomy): Eukaryota > Metazoa > Mollusca > Bivalvia > Unionida > Unionidae > Potamilus > Potamilus streckersoni. The sequence continues at coordinate 2,924,816 of JAEAOA010000444.1, forward strand.
AAAAAAAATCAATCATATCGTTACGATGTCTGCAGTGTGGCAGTTTAAAGTGATGTCTAGCACTGGGGCATTATGCCGCAGACATGTGGCATATGGTGTCCCACCCAATCACATTATCCTGATACCAGGCTAACAAGTCCTAACACTAACCTCTTAATGTTGAGCGTCAAGCGAGGCAGATGTTATGCCATTTTTGTAAGTCTTTGGCATGACTCGGCCGGGGTTCGAACCTACGACCTACCGCATCTGAGGCGGACGCTCTAACCACTAAGCCACCGGAGCGGTCAAAGTATTAATGATTTCCCTGGATGCTCAGTACGGATTAATAATGACTAAAAAATATTTCCATGGAGACCGGTGTACTATTTTAATAAAATCTATGTAAATACTGTGTGCGATTAATGACTGCTACATTGTCAAAACATGTACAATCATTATCTGATCAGCGATAATATAAGTTTAAGTTTTATAAAGGCGAGACCTGTATGAGAATTTGTCCTAAACTAAATGTGTAGTGGCACTTTTTTTTATCATATAACAAGAAAGATACGTAGGAATTAGCGCCGAAACACTTGCCAATAAGTATTTGAACAGAAACAAGGATTACGTTATACATACATTCATGATTGTAAACACAATTGCAGGTTCCAAACTTAAATAAATAAAATTTAAAAAAAAAAGAGAGAAATATAAAATTACAAGATTAACTATGTCATTTTCGATTTTCTTTGCTTTTATTATTATTGCTTTTTTAATAGTGCTAAATGTTAATTTCCTCATTCATTTTCTTTTATTCTCGTTCATTTTCTATTATTTTTTGCTAATTTTCCTTCATTTGTAGGAATGTAGGCATGGTTTCAGGTGTATGGCAACCTTCATTTATAAATTGTGCAAACAAAGTAACAAAGTTGTTGTAAACAAGAGAATACTGGCCATTCATTCAAATGAAACAGAGTGGATGAACCAAAATTAAAAATGCTGAGAAGATTATGAGTTACAAGCAAATTTCTGCCTCATTAAACGTAACGCTTTTTGAAAGCTGTATCGAACTTTTCGTTGATTTTTCAGAAAGGGACCTGGCAGTGATGCTGTACAGCATTGGTTGGTTCCTTGCAGACTTACCTCATCGATTGGTAACATATGGATTACATATGTTATAGTCTGTTTTGTCCTTAAATTTTCTTTTAATCTGTGAAATGCATAATAGTCAATTATAGGCGTTTTGAGTTTGTTTTTTTAAAATCCTTTTTATACAGTTAAGGAACATGGAAATCAAAGACAAATCACACACACACACACACACACACACACACATCGAAGTATCTATAAATGTATGGTTTCCCCTATTCGTCCAAGAAAGGACGCTCGACGCTAAGTAAGATCCATTTAAGCACTTTAAATAATAATTTGAACAGAAATTATCAAAGAAATTGTTTCTTTAACACTGTAGTTTCGATTATAATTCAACACTCGAAGATTTTTTTAGCTTAATATCTAACTTTTATTAATTTTAAAGACCTGCTATGATTATATTTTAAACTGAATATATAATTGACTATATATGTGTGTCTGTTTCTGTATCTGCATCTTCACACAGCTATTTAACAATCTTAAAATACGTTATATTTTCCATTTTTTGGGGTTTCAAATAGCTTTATAAATTGTTGCCTTATTGTTACAGAAAAGTAGCAACATATTCACAAACATCATATGTGGATACGTTATATAAGTATACCTTGTTATCTCAATTATATTCCTTCGAATTTAAATTTGAATTTTAAATATAACAACCGTTACTATCAGTTACACGACCATGCTCATCTCATACAGACTCGTTGTATACCAGTGTAAAGGTAACCGGGGTAACCACAGTTTAAGGACATACCTATTTACTTATCTGATGCTTCCTAAAATAATGTGTCGGTGACTTATTCATAACACATTTACATGTGGTACGCATACAATTACTTACCTAGAGCTCATAAATTCCACAAAACCAACTGAAAGTTTGTTTATTTTAAGTAACGCGTTCCACGTTGCTGTTAAATTTCAAATCTTGAATACGATCAAGGGTGGTCTGAAAAAAAAACCTTGGCACATTTGTTCTTTCATTTTATTAAGTCGTGATTTTTTTTATTTTGATAAAATACACACATTCAATAAAAATCTTTTTTTCAAGGTTTCCGTCTTTATTTATTTTTAACTAAAAAGTTGGATAACTAAAAGCTGTTTCTCATAAGAGAAGTCGTTCAGATTTAAAAATGTGCGCTCTGCAGCAGGACACTCTTTTCAGCTCTTACCTGACTTAGGGTAAACAATTAGATATCATAGGCGCCTGCATTAAGGGGCAAATGGGGGGTGTCTAGCTCCCACCTCACACCCCACCTCCGATTTCACCTCTAAACATGTTTTGACCTACATCCGTAAAATTTAATAGCTTAATGTTCACCCACCCACCCCGAAAATAATTCTGCGTGCGACTTTATTAGATTCTGACACTCGCGTTTTGTTTCTTACATTCGTAGCAACTTATATAAGAATGTCGTATTAATTATAAATCCGCTTGTCTAATGGGTTTACTGTCACATAATTCCCGAAATTTAGATCCGAAAATTAGTGAAGAATAAGGTTGTCCAACATTACCAGCAAAATTACTTACCTTGCCTAGAATTTGGGTTGGTGTCGTTTATGACGTCATTCTGGAAGACTCCTTAATTCATTACTGTATATTATGGAAGGGTCATTTCTAAAAATATCATCAAAAGCTGTGCTAGTCTGTCTTAATTTCAAGCTTTTTTAAAGTGATTAAATTATTACTAATGAATCTAATATTTGAGAATAAAGGATGTAGACAGATTTTGGCGACAGCTTTACTTTTTTTTGGCCAGAAATATTTCGGGTGCGGAGACGTAAACAAGCAGGCAAAGAATCTTTGAGAATAAACCCTCAGCAGGAGCCTAGTAGGCGAAGTCCCCAAAAGGTCATACATTTTAAGCGTTTAACTATCAAGCAGTTTGTCTTTATTTATATATATATATATATATATATATATATATATATATATATATATATATATATATATATATATATATATATATATATATATATATATATATATATATATATATATATATATATTACTCTTGGAAATGTAAAATCGTACTATATGAAACGTTCCACTTGGTCTCGTTATCAGATCCGGCTGTTCTGAAATAATATCCGTGAAAATTGAGATCTAGCGAGACAAAAATGGAGATAGAGAGATAGAGATATGCAGTCTCGTTCTATACGGTACGACAAATGGAATTTAGGGGAAAAATTGATTTATTAATTGACTAAGAAAAAATACATGTAGCAGATATAAAGTAAAACTTGACAGTTTACATTCGGAAACAAGATGCAACTTTAAAGTGGGGGGCTAGTCCCTTATCTACCATCTTCGATGTATTCTTATTTATTTAACATATAACTAGTTGACATACTTAATTTTTGTTACTTACACGAGTATGTATATGCATACGTCCTCTCTCTCTCTCTCTCTCTCTATCTCACACACACACACACACACACACACACACACACATGTTACAATAATAATATGTTAATATGTACTGGCAGGGCTTTACCTAAGTTGGAGAATTTTTGCCCAATTCCAATTGCTTTTGTTAAATATGGAAATAAAATATGTTTCAAATATTGAGCTAAAACATTGATAACAGCTGATGATTTTACTGATTATCGTATATCATCAATTAAAATCATAAAATTTCAACATACTTTCGTTCATTTTTTCATATCTTAGGTCATTTAACGCGATTATTACACATTGGCCACTTAACTTCACAGGCTATGATGTTTTTCTCAAAGCTGATTACTTCCCTGAGAAGGACCAATCGCAAGAACCTCACAGACTAAAGAACAAGAACTTTTCAAATACGAAACTTAGTAGTCTGACATGAAAAGAACTTCTCATATGCGAAACAGATGAGTCTGACATGGCAAGAACCTCTCACGTGCGAAACTGGGTAGTCTGACGTGAAAAGAACTCACATGCGAAACAGAGGAGTCTGACATGGCATGAATCTCTCACGTGCGAAGCTTAGTAGTCTGACATGAAAAGAACTTCTCACATGCGAAACAGATGAGTCTGACATGGCAAGAACTTCTCACATGCGAAATTGAGTAGCCTGACATAAAAAGAACTTCTCACATGCGAAACCGAGTAGTCTGACATGAAAAAAACTTCCCACATGCGAAACTGATGAGTCTGACATGGCAAGAACTTCTCGCATGCGAAACTGAGTAGTCTAACATGGCATGAACCTCTCACATACGAAACTTAGTAGTCTGACGTGAAAAGAACTCCTCACATGCGAAACCGAGGAGTCTGACATGGCAAGAACTTCTCACATGCGAAACTGAGGAGTCTGACAACGTAAGTGCTCCAAAAAACATAAGCAATTTGCCAATTTTACATTTAGAACAGCTTGATAACACATTTTTAAAAAGAATTTTACTTTTTTTCAAAATGCATTCAAGACATATATGCATAGCGTCAATGGTACTGTGTGGCCAGTTAAATATTTCCACGACACGTCGTTATGTGCACATAGCGGTAGTGGGTGGGTTTATGGACAATGACTTCTCTTAACTTTAGTAAGAATACGCAAATACAACATAATTAAGTAAGAAGAAGGCAAATTAGGTTTTCAGTTATAAAGGATTCAGGAACAAGTGTACAGAGAAACCTCTATGTTTGACCTTTAAGAAAGGATATTTCACAAAACTTTTGTTATTTTGTCTGTCATTATTTAATTGAATTAGGTAGGGGGGAGAAAAACGAGATCTAAATATGAAGTACATGTCACATGAATTAATGGACAAAGTTTAATTAAAGGCGTTTTTAAAAACAAATGTAAACAAAGTTGTATGGGACCTGAGCCAAATATTCGATAGTTCGATTTTTTTAGGTTGAACGATAACTACCGCTTTATGCTTTATACGATTTAAGAAAGAGGTGTGGATTAAGTTAAAACACCTGTTGAAAGATAATTTGTAAAAAAAAGAACTTTGACCAAACTATGATATTCGGAACTGATAATCTAAAAGTTATTATATTTCCTGTTATAACAAAATATTTTATCAATGGATCCAAGGTTTCGAAATCCCCTTTCAATTTTAACTTTTGATTGTTAGGAGGCATTTTCAAAGTTGATAAATATATTTAAAAGGTAAAGAAGTCCGGTAAAAAAAAAAGTATTGTACGTATTTATGTATTTTGATGAAAGAGTCACATTTTATAGGGAAGCGGCAGCAATTTATTTGGAAGAGGGTCAGACTTTTAATCCGAACCCTTAAGCTTTTGTGTCCTTTGTGCGAACCGCAGCGGATGACACCATCAGAGGAGGTGACACCAAAATGACTGTCTTTTACATTGGTTAATTGTTGTACAGGAAGGAGGTCAATGGGGGTGACACCATGAGTTACCGCACATGACTATAAAAGTTTTGAATCTTTGTGCAGGAAGAGGGACCATAGGGGTGACACCATGAGTTACCGTAATGGGCAACACCAACCCTAGTGATGCCACTGCTTAGATCAATACTATCTTTGTTTAAAGATGTTACACTCATTCCGTCGTATCTGATAGCTCTGTACCGTTTCTACAGCATCCCCCACCCCAACAGTGTTCACTGTATCAATCTGATTGTTCGGTAATGTTTCTATAGCCTCCCCCATCCCAACAGTGTTCACTGTATCAATCTGCGCAATGGATTTGCAAGCAAAAATAAATAATCTCTTCATTTTCGTTTGCAAACGATCCCTAACATGAACAAGCACAATTTTAACATTTTTTTGTACAAGCGAAATTTTATAAGCGTCACTTCACTAAACTATGTTACATTTCGTTGCTTCTTTTTATCGATGCATTAATTGCAGCAGCTTATCGCATTTGCACATAATGGAAGGAAAAACATGTAAATTGACGGTTGTTGACATTAAAAATAAATAATGAAAAAAATCTAAAATGGAAACGTTTTGCATTTTCATTCAAAGCTGAGCCACTTGATATAATACAGTATAGAACAAGGTAAAAAAAGATTCCATTTCATTAAGTTGTTTGGTGTTTCAGTTAATATTTTTGTATAGCAATGACTGTTTGTTTAATAATTAACACACATTGAACCATGTTTTACAGTATCTGACAACTGTACACATAAAGATGTAATGATTATGCTTCTTTTATGTATCTGTATGCGTGTGCTATGTATATTTAAAATGCATGATTTAGTAGTTTTGTATTCATTATACTTGGATAATTGTATGTTGAATTTGATTCGTTTTCTACTTTACTTGATTCATTGCTTTTGGTTTTGTCAACATTTTTTTTTTTCTCAGTCGGACTGCAAAATATTGGTTATTCACCATGAAATGTAGGGTCTTTCTGTTGTTCACCACATTTATATTATAATTTTAGCACCATAACCTCTTATTGTAACTAAATTTTTAAATATTTGGAATCCTCCGTAATGAAAAGTTCCATTAGCTAATAGTTAATTTTTATTTATTTATAGGAATGGGTAATTGTCACCTGAAATCAAGTAGAGGACTATATAACCTTGCTATTCATTCCTGCTGTAAGATCTTAGCAGGGTCAGTTGTATTATTGTTGTGTCCATTATTTCATTTTGGTTGGAATTGATTTACTCAAGTTATTTCATTCAATTTAAACTTCTCTGGAAATTCAAACTTCAGAAAGGTACAATTAATGGGAATAGAGACTAGGATTTTTGTGAAATACAAAAAAAAGGATATATTCCTCAATGGTTTTATTGTGATTCAACAAAATACTGTTGGTACATCATTACGACACGTGCCATTTTAGGCACATCAACACTTCCAGCCTTGGATTTATTTTTGGAATACCATTAAAATTTATTTATAACTTTAATCATTAGGACTTGTGTCAGAAATTATAGGATTACTGGTGATTTCATTAGCAATTCCGTAAGTTATTTTTACATTTTTCCCTTTGTATTCTGTAGAAATAAATTATTTGTTGAATTTTACCAAACTTACGGTGTTTGCTCTCTTCTGTTACTTTGTTTAAGACCAAAGGGGTCGTGACAGTGTAGGTCTCTTTTTATGTAAAGTGTCTCGTGTAAAAAGAAAATTGTAAAACAAAATTGTTATTTGAATGTTAGCAATAGTTATATGAGGCATTTATTGTGGACTTATCTAGACTTTACTGTGTATATCAACTTAAAAAGAATATCTCAAGAATATCTCCACACCACAATTGGTGTCCTTGTTATAAAATGGTCTTTGCATTGAGAAACGAATCGGTTCCCGTACGCAAATTAAGCATAATTCCAGTGACCTTCACTTTTTGCCGTAAAGAGATAATTGTAATGGTGCTTCTTTGACAAAGTGGTACATTTTGTAACTCAACAGATCTTTTAAGGTCGAATTGCTTCTTGCCCTGCTCGTATTTCGGCACTTATAACTAAAGACCTTGGTTTAATGGCATCTTATTACCCATTCTTGTTTCTGTCTTTTGTTTTATCACTTTTCTCTTCCAATATTAGGGTTTTGCTCCATTTCACCATTTACAGCGTGTAAATTATATGATAGTCTCCAATTCCGTTAACGAGTTTGAAACATCACATGAAAGAAAACTGAAT
>JAEAOA010000444.1:2937500-2952500 GCA_016746295.1 Potamilus streckersoni
TTCCTTTAACCAAAGCTTCTACGAGTTTTCAAAATTCGTCACATCACCTGCATGTATGTTCCACTCAATACATGTCTGACTTTTTCGAAGCGATATGAACGTAAAATCTCTCTCTCTCTCTCTCTCTCTCTCTCTCTCTCTCTCTCTCTCTCTCTCTCTCTCTCTCTCTCTCTCTCTCTCTCTCTCTCTCTCTCTCTCTCTCTCTCTCTCTCTCACACACACACACACACACACACACACACAGTCACACCAGTATATCCACATAAATGCACATGGAATTAATAATCGAGGGCCACTAATAACAAATCTTAATGCTAACTTTCAAAGAGGTCCCAATTAATCATTCTTTTGTCTTCATAAATTCCTTAAAGAGACACGACATCATAAAGGTGGGATGGATATTAGACATATGAACGGTTCGAGTAAAAGGGGATGGGCTTTTATAGCAATATGTCTCCCTTTTATTGCAGCATATGTGGATTTAACAGGACAAGTCTTCGAATATTTGTTGATACATTTGAGCCATTTGTTTGTTTGTTTGGGGGGTGGTTGTTTTTTGTTTTTTGGGGTTTTTTTGTTTTATATAGAATTGGTTAAAATAAGCACGGATACTCCTTATGTTTCTTTCTTTATTAGTGGGGCTTTTTCAAGTCAAAATTTTCTTCACAATATTTGGGTCAGATGGCACTTAGTCAAGGTGCTTTTTAAAACGGTCAAAATGCCACATTATATTATGCGACGTCAGAACATGGCCTGGGTGCCGTTTTAAGGCGTTTGGGTGCCCTAGGCCCAAACAAAAACCATAAAAGGAACCAGATTTTCGCCTCGATCTCTCAGTCTCAAAAACAGAGTATTGCATTACATTTCCATGTGCATGTGTGTCATTTTGTTAAATGTATTAATATAGTATTAAACTACTAACACAACCGACACCGAAATTTTGTTTTTGGGCCGCCGTGGAAGCCCCTGCTGCCCTAGTTACGTGTCTCGCGTGCCTATGCCTTAAAACGGTACTGCGTAGCCTTTGTAGTTCGCTTAAAATAAGTTTTAAGAACAGTGTAGATGCTGATGTGTCGGCGCTGCGTGAAAGACAAATCGTAGTGATCGCTGCTCTCATTAGGGTTCGCGTTATGATACCATTCGCGGATGCTAAATCATCCTCAAGTTCTTTTGTGCTGTGACCTAAACCAGATAAGTAGAGTTTGTATTTATCATGCTTAAGCAGCCGTACTTTTTCTCAACAAAGGCGAACTCCGTTGAATATATTGGTTGAAATAACTTTTAAATACCTTTGTCGTGTTTCACAAACATAAATACATAGAGATGCTAGACAAACGATAATCGGTTCAAAACAGGTATTGTCATGGAAGTGGGACGAGATGGAATTTCGAGAGCGTGTATCACTGTTATTATTGTTGTTGTTAAAACGAGTAGGCTTAGATCCAGCTGATTGCTTGAGATATCAGAATCTCACAGGAATATCTGTAGGATTTTTGTTGACAAAGAAGTTTACGTATCCATTTTGGGCCTGTGGTTTTGTTTATCGACAGTGCTTGTAAATCTCGGGATCTTGGGCTGCAGATATTTTTGGTACATTTGTCACTTGTAAAGAATTGTTTGTGAACAATGTTACAAAGCGTGCATACATTCAGTGCATACTTTCGTAACTAGATACCTACATACACAAACATATACAAGCATACATCTACACTCAGACATTATACGCATACAGGGGTAATACATTGCCGAAGAAAATTAACAGGAAGTCACATAGTATTGCATATTATACTTATCTGAGGTAAACTTATATTTTAATTTTCTAGTAACTGTATTGCGATAATTAAATTCATAAATAGGGTATTTTTTATTTCACTCGTAAAGACGTGTGAGATTCTTATTATATATTGTGCTTGCGATTGCATGTGACATACATACATACATACATACATACATACATACATACATACATACATACATACATACATGCATGCATGCATGCATGCATGCATGCATGCATGCATGCATGCATGCATGCATGCATGCATACATACATACATACATACATACATACATACATACATACATACATACATACATACATACATACATACATACATACATACATTGATACATACATACAGAGAGAGAGAGAGAGAGAGAGAGAGAGAGAGAGAGAGAGAGAGAGAGAGAGAGAGAGAGAGAGAGAGAGAGAGAGATCTGATTGCGAAAACTGCTAATGTGTCGGAGAAAAATTGTTCTTGCAAGTAGTCTGTAAAATAACAAAATAAAATATGGACAGCCATACATATAATTATATTGTAATAAAGAATATACAGTTTATAAATTAAAAAAAAAAAAACAAAGTAGAAAAAAAAAAACATTTTGTGCCGGAAGAAGCACTAGTTGCACAGAATTATTGGCGTTTTGTGTTGTTTTTTTTTTTTGTTTTGTTTTGTTTTGTTTTGTTTTGTTTTTTAAATCCCGACTGCAAGTAGTCCGGAATACAATAATGAGCACGTGGAAGTGACCAGTTATGAAACAAAAGAAAAACAAACAAACAAAACTGGAACTGTTTAAGTTTGAGAAAAGTTATTCAACAGGCATGGGAAAGAGACAAGGATATTCTGAATGTGAATTTTGAATATTTGACACGTAAGGACAGTAATTTATAACTTGATATGTATATACAACTTTCGCGTGCTTTTCCTGTCCAACAATTCTGACTTGATCATCATATCCGAGTTTTGGGACCTTAAAAACTTACTTCCCAAGCATTTAGGTTCTATTCATGTTCCATTTGGTACGTGTGTTGGTCATGAAACTAGAAATATACGGTTAAATGAAAGACAGAATTACAGTTAAGGAATGTCAGTCACTGCCGAGTTAAAGTTAAACTACCGGGCGCAAACTGTAATGAGATATGGCTAATGTTTTAATATTAAATATCTTATTTTTGCCATATATTGCTTGAAATTTGTCACAATATTTGTTCTTTGGAGTATCTTCCATTGGAACAAATATGAAACAAAACCACTAAATCCTTAGCCTGGTGAGTCCATCTGAAGAATGGATCTGAACCTCTCTGTTTTGCATCTCTGGTCACAAAGTGGTTTAACGTGGTAACACGAATCGTGTCTTTTTATTCAATTTACTTCTTAATGTCAGAAGTATTCGTGACTCCCCACAGTTACATTTCCCAGCTGTTGCCGGGACATTTATTGTTCCACAATTCGCTAGCCACCTTGGAATAAGAATTATTGGTGGTAAGCACTGAACATCATGAGAGTTGATACAAAGCAACCTTTTACATTTTAACTTTATTTCGCCTACAAAAAAGTATTTATATATGCAGGTGATCCTTAAAGTGCTTTTCAAACAAGAGTTGTTCGGATGTGCGTAAGCAAAATAGTGCCAAATAGTGATAACATGTGTTAGTATTTAGTAGATCCTCAAACGCTGTTTTAAATAAATCGAGCAAACTTAATTACAAAATGCATGAGGATGCATAGGGTCAGATATTGTGGTAGCCCGTTTGTTATTTATATCCTTCCGTCTAGTTTGAAAAGAAGTCTTCTTTTTCGCCGAACATGTAGTACAATTCACTTGTAAGCACTCTGATCAAAAGCTTTGGTCATTTTACCTTTTTCTTCTTAAAAAAAAAAAGAAAAATTACTAACTTCAAAATTTGCATATGCTTTAGGTGGTAAAACTTATGCAAAAATAGGTTCGTCGTACGGCTCCATACCACTAATATCAATCACCACAAGCAAAAAAGAGTTCTGAAGTCAAAAGAATGAAGAATCAGGCTCCTCTCTCCGCGCATTTTAATGGAGTTTAAATCTTTTCACTTGCACATATAGAGATTAGTCTGGAAGAAAGTAACGCAAACCCACCTAAGCTAGATAGTCTACATACACGTGTAATAAACTCTTCATGTACATTCCATCGTTTAAAATCTAAACTTTTGTTTTTCAGCTACGCTAACAATGGGCCCCGGTGGCCGAGCTTTTTAAAGAGCTCGCCTTTACAAGTCACTGCCATTTTGTTTTTGTCTCTGTCCGTGTGGGATCGAGTCTTAAACTCAGTCAGTGGGTATGCGAGAACAGTTACCAGTAGCTTCCCGTAGATCGGTGTGGTTTTTTTTTTTTTTTTTTTGCTGGTTCTTCCTCCATCAGTTATACTGGTCGCCATGTGTAGACTATGAAGTGCTGAAAAATGGCGTGAAGCACCAAAATAATAACAAAATCAGCTAAGCTTTCTTTCCCAGTTAACTTTAAAACCAATCTAGTCAGTGTCTGCGCCAGTGTCAATAAACATATACAATTTTATTACGAATTAATGATTATGTATTTATTGAACTATAAATTGATCAGAAGAATGACACATGTAATGCTATGACTTAAAAGTAATATCTTCTCGTGATATTTAGTTTCATTATATTTTCACTCGACATTTGTTTGAAAGACATTGATAAAGATAACATTTGCATCTTAAGTTTGGATAGCCTTATGTTTGGATAGATTTACTACAACTTTGTGTCATATTATACTCTTTATGCTCCTCAAAGACATTTTCCTTAAACGCAGAGATGTATAGCTACGAAGGCACAATCTAGGCCAAAGAAACACAACCTCTGTTGAGGTAGATTTTTTTATGTCTTCCAGGCAGCCTTCTTCATCAGAGAGTTGATTCTTCAAACACACCAAACATCTGGAGTTGAGTGCTATCACTTCAGTGATCCACCAAAGCAAGCTGAATCGTGCTATTTAACTACTCGCACTTACAATCCATCTCCACAATGTTACAACTTCCTCATGTCTTTTAACTCTTTTTGCTACAAAAAGGTAATGACCATGATGTTGAGTTACAACGGTACCAATTTAAGACTAGAGAACTTCAAGTGGAAGAATCGAGTCGGCTTTGAGTACACGAAATTGTGGTCTAAGATGGCACCATCTCTAGCCAGGTCAAAGATATTATCCACCCACCCCTTCCATGACAATTCTGACGATTTGAATACAGCGTATTAGTAAACTCCATCGATAAGAAATGTAAAGTTTGTTCATCTATTTACTATATATGCGCACCAGAAACTGCGCTTTAGTCAGAAACATCGCAGCAAAAACACTCCAATTGTCCATCATTTTTGGTTGACTAATCAGAACGCAGTATTCCATTTAGTGCACTGCATTTGCTGCCAGTGCAGCCATGTCCGTTGGTCCCTTTTATGTCAGAAAATGGGTTGGTACTTCTTATTAATATAAACGTTTCAGACTGCTCTGTAGGTATAAAAATTTGAATATTTAATTCAACTGCAATACAGCTTCGTATTAGACAAAACGTACTGTGTCTTGCGAAACCATTTAAACTAAACTTAGGACGTGTGCTAGGGTCCTCTCTCGTGTTTCTAAAATACTATTTTATATTAGAGGTTCATGGTATTTCTGGTGTACCGCGGTATTTTTTCTGATGGTACGTACCACGGTACGTTTTCACTCTACGGGTACGTCGGTAGCTTCTGTCAGTAAGTTCTGTGCGGAAATTCCTGATGATTTGTGTTACGACTTAATAATATTAATATCGTCTTTACATTATTAGTGAGAAATAGTTCATCAAATTAACTTCTTTTTACAAAATGGTTGTATCTGTCACAATATAATGGTCAATATTGTAAATAGAATTTTATTACCTCCCATTTAATATGATATGGCTGAACTGACGTCCGATAAAGATATCCAGTCTGTGATAAAATTCCATGTTGTGTACACTGCCTGGAACTACATTTTACAACTTTAAACATTTAATAATAGTCAACTTATCCGGAATGATTTATTGCTATACTTTTTAAATTATTTTAAAAAATACCAATACACATTCGTAATTTTTGTAAGAAATGCAGTCAAATTTGGCCAAAGTGGACGATTTTGTCGCTGTGGATAAAAGGACAGTGAAGAGTACCATGAGGAGTGACGAGCAGTTAATGCACATTTCGTAGTGTGTAGGCAGAAACATTAGTTAGGTGTGTGTGTGATTTGTATTTTTAACTTATCTTTAACAGTTGTTCAGTCATATCGCTACGTTGTCTGCGTTGTGGCAATTTCTTTTGATGTCTCGGATGCGGGAGGTCGTGGGTACGATCCCCAGTCCAGTCATACCAAAGACTTACAAAAATGTTACTAACAGCTGTCTCGCTTGACTCTCAACTTTAAGAGGTTAGTGTTATGACTGATTGGTCTAGTGTCAGGATAACATGACTGGGTGGAACATCATGCCATATGTATGCGGTATGATGTCCCAGTGCTAGACATCACTATAAACTGTCACACTGCATACGTCTTAGCAATATGACTGAAAAATTGTTAAATCTATGTTAAAAATATAAATCACACACAATACCTACCTGTAATACTAATAGGGTGTAGCTAGTAACTTGTGTTACTAGTGTTATCTTAATCATCCCACCTTTAGTTAAAACTTTTAGAATGCAACTTATATAACAGTCACATATAGGAAATTTGTGTTCTGCAAGGTGTTGGCCATTTAATTTTTGGAGTGAGGGTAGGACTGGGATTTACCTTGGAGCTGAAATATTTTCTTTCTTTTTTTAGAAGATAATACGTCCAAATAATATCATGTATATAATATAGTGTCATTTTGCTATAAACCTGACAAAATATTTTTCAAACTATAGACAGAAATTAAACAAAAAGCGTCAGGCCCACTGCCACAGAACGTTGAATTTATGGTACCTAATATTTTTGCGGTATACTATAGTACGTTCAGATATACCGCGGTTCATTTTTTCGCGATACCCAGCTCTATTATGTATAGATTTCACATATTGACGATATGCAAAAAAGAGCAAGAGACACGTTGGCTGTCATAAGGAAAATTTAACTTATATAAGAAGAAAGCCGTATTTAACACGTCATTCAAATTGTTAATATAATCCATTTTCTATTTTTGTTTTCAGTACTAGTGTCTGAAACTAAGATTCGAATTTAAGATAAAACGGATTTGTATTCGGATACTCAAGTATTCGTAGAAATACAGCCGTGGTGATTTTGGAACCAAAATCCATAAAATTATATCTTTCCTTTTATGGTCATTATATGCCTTCCTATTCTAATACTCCACAAAGAAAACGAGTTAAAAGTCTCTCCGCTACTTTATGGAGGGTTGGACTTCCCATTGTCAATAAAATAGCAATAGACTTATAGAGATAAGGTAATATACTATACACTTAAAACTATAGATCGTACAATTTACTTCGACTCTCATTGGAGCTTTAAAAGTTGTCTATGAAAATATGTGATTACTCCCGCCTAATTTTATCACATGTAGCTCGAGAATAAGGTGGCGCTCACCAGTTATTATGTACTTTTGAGAGAGTGATGTATGTAAGGTGAAGTTGTTTGCATTTTAAACATGCACAGTGGAGAGAATGTTGGCATACCTATATACTACGTTCATGTAATATGGATGAAATTTCTTTGGATATTGTACTTTTGGAAATTTTAAATGATCTTAGGACACTGCTAACTAAAATGACTGCTCCCTTGTGCTCCAAAAATCAACTTAAATTTGTCTAAAGTACACTATTCTTGGCAGCTATTAAAATATGGAAAATGAATTTTGCCAAACTAGATAATACCAGCTTCTAAAAGTGCAATGACTGAATTACCAAATACATAAAATGTAAAAAAAAGTTATCGGCTCTTTTTTTTTTACAATTTACCTCTGAAGTTCGAGAAGTGAAAATGAGCAAGTAGAGCTAGCACCTTTTTGAAAGGTGCACATCTGGAGTAAGGCCAAGCTGTATACTCTCTAACCAATATTACACCCATCAATCATACATCAAAATAAAGGGAATTAAAGGTTTTTTGAACAACACCTAAGATATGCAAAGTCTCTTTTAAATAACCAGTATAACTAGTGAGGAAACCCTAGGAAACTCTTTTTCTTTAAAATTTTAACCCTATGCTAAATACGAAACTGTAGAGCGCCACCTTAAAAACAAATATAAACATTTATGCAATTATTTTTCTTATTTTCATATTATTATGTATGATGTTCTGAGTAAAATGGTACATTAACAATGATTTTATTCATGAAAATAAGCTAATTATGCTTATTTTTGCTCTAGCATACATAATGTGCTACGAGACATGTTTGGGTAAGTAGTGACCTTCATAATGGGGAAATTAGAAGTCTTAGAATATAGGAATAAAGTCAACTTAAATTGAAAAATGTTGCATTAAGTAAAAGAAATACATAGTGAAAATGTTTTATTTCATTTATTTGCAATGAAATTAAAAAATAAATGATAACAAAGCAAATTTGCTTCCTTCCATATCAAAGAATTAGTTAATATTTTACACTTTGACCTTTGACCTTTATGAACCTCACCTGTTATATCCCTTTTATAACTGTAAAATTTATTGTTGACATCTCATTAATAAATATGGCTAGTTTCATGTTCCTGTCTATCAGCATAACACTGGTTGCTATGTTGACAAAATGCAATGCGCATTTTTAAAATAGTTCACTTTTTAAAATTAGGAGGGGGGCTGTACCGGTTTAAGACTCTGACTCTAATAAATGCTGTTATGAGAGGGCAAATACAGGACAATTATTACAAAGTAGTGTTTTGATGCTTGCGACTTAAATATTTCAGTCATACAATCAATATTATATCATACAATAATAATACCTATATTCTCTTTATGGTGGACCTCACCAGTTATTATGTACTTTTGAGAGAGTGATGTATGTAAGGTGAAGTTGTTTGCATTTTAAACATGCACAATGGAGAGAATATTGGCATACCTATATACTACTTTCATGTAATGTGGATGAAATTTCTTTGGATATTGTACTTTTGGAAATTTTAAATGATCTTAGGACACTGCTAACTAAAATGACTGCTCCCTTGTGCTCCAAAAATCAACCTAAATTTGTCTAAAGTACACTATTCTTGGCAGCTATTAAAATATGGAAAATGAATTTTGCCAAACTAGATAATACCAGCTTCTAAAAGTGCAATGACTGAATTACCAAATACATAAAATGTAAAAAAAAAAAAAAAGTTATCGGCTCTTTTTTTACAATTTACCTCTGAAGTTCGAGAAGTGAAAATGAGCAAGTAGAGCTAGCACTTTTTTGAAAGGTGCACATCTGGAGTAATGCCAAGCTGTATACTCTCTAACCCATATTACACCCATCAATCATACATCAAAATAAAGGGAATTAAAGGTTATTTGAACAACACCTAAGATATACAAAGTCTCTTTTCAATAACCAGTATAACTAATGAGGAAACCCTAGGAAACTCTTGTTCTTTAAAATTTTAACCCCATGCTAAATACGAAACTGTAGAGCGCCACCTAAAAAAGAACAAGACATTAAAAGCTCGGTCCCAAAACACATCTTGAGTGTAAGTTTTTTTATAAGTTCAGAATATTATCCCAGCTGTAAATATCGCGAATGAAATCAAACCATTGACTCCTCTGCTTCAAGAAATTTATCCAAAATATTCTCAAGGCAAAGCAAGTACGCCGAGTGTCAGATTTTAAATTCAAGCTCTATGAAATCCCGATGGAGTGTTCCTTTCAACACCCACCTACCTCCAAATGCCATTCATCACTTCTGCACCTAGACATGTCAGCAAGATGCATCTGCATGCATGTAACATAAACTTCTCCTTGGACCCGACTCAACGCCTTGTTCCACAGCTCATCAATTACGCAACCAGACAAACTTTGTTCCAAGTCAAATTTGCTCCATAAACATCTGGTTAGGTTTCTTTCGTTCTGTAAGGGTTTGGACAGAACAGTGAATATTAATATTTCGCTTTGCAGTTACCATGCCAGAAAACAAAATTCAAAGGAGAGTAGGCTACAATCCAGCTGGGCACAGACCTTCTACATCGGATCCAGCTCATTGCAGTCTTTATCAGACCAATTTAATTGGCGTGCGCTTTCGCCCATATTAAAAAAAGGCTGTCTATTTATCATGTATCGTTTGTTATGTTAACAAAATCACCCAGAAATTCTTTAGAACGGATTAAATCTCTTCGTGATATGACCAGTTATTTATAATTATTTCACCTCTTACTTTTACGAAGCATTTCTACGAAATTTAAAGAGAGCAATCGGACCTGCCTTGTTTTAACCATATGGTCTTTTTATCTAACGTGCGTGGTTCAATTCCGGTTGTCATCCGATGTTAATATCATCGTTCGGCAATTCGAGATTCTGGGTTTCCAGTTTTAGTGCATCCACTCCTTTTGTCTATCTATATCTGCGTGTTCAAAATGCTTCGCAGCTCGAGTTCGTAACAATTAAAGAAATAAATTCCAGTGATAATATCGTTCCGTTTAACTATAGGCTCCGCTTTGACTAATAAATATGGCTGTTAACTATAAATATGAAGCGTCAGTTCTGCACGTAATATGCAATTTGATTAGAAAGGGGCCGGTCGTCTTAATTTATCAAGGAAGTGAGAAACGGTTGCTTAATTATGGAGATCATGTTTAACTGACTTAAGCAACTTTTTAAACTACTTGAAGTCAACTGGAATTAAAATGACGTTGCTTTGTAACCTTGCACGTGTGTTTACTTTCTGAAAACGTTTGCTACAACGTACGTGTCATATTGGTGAAGAAAAACATGGAATAGTAACTAAAAAAGAAATAAGAGAAACGCAATAAAAACAAGCTTTTTACAATATACTATATGACTTAATTATTTGAATATTTTTTTTAGGTATTGAAAGTTCTACTTTGGAATTCCTTCACATCTGTGTGAACTTCCACCTGGTATGGATGGTTATCCTGAAAAATTGGCAGCTTTAACAAAACAACATATGACTTGTATTTACGGCCAATACCTGAGTAAACTTGCACAAGGAACATCCGTTCCCAGCACCTCTTCTTTCAAATTGACGAACTCTTTTTTTGGCAGTTTTAGTTATCTAAAATCAACTTCCTTCCCCGACAAACCCATTTTAGCTCGATTCGAGGGCTAATATTTCCTGTCCAGACCTCTTGATTTTTTCTTGACAAATGACTACCTGTCTGCGTGTCCAGTCATGAGGGTGATCGTTTCTACTGTGTCGTTTATCACAAAAGGTTACTTGTACTTGGCACATCTAACGTGTTCGTCAGGTTACCTATTCCTTTATGGTACCTACCAGAAATTTTGACATTTCAATAATTTGCATCAGCTGATCTCCGCCTAAATACAACTGTACCAAGTATTGAGTGTCGTATTTTCTTGGAAATATAGGACTTTTTAGTCGTCATAGGCAAACTTTTCAAAGACCTAGAAAGGTCAAATAGATAACAATAATGTAACAAAATGTAAAAACAAAATCATAGTAATCCGTGTGGAAAAAAAAAAGAAAAAGTAACGAAAACAATAATTCTGAATTATATATATATATATATATATATATATATATATATATATATATATATATATATATATATATATATATATATATATATATATATATATACATATATATACATATATATATATATATATATATATATATATATATATATATATATATATATATATATATATATATATATATATATGCATGCATACATACATACATACATACATACATACATACATACATACATACATACATACATACATACATACATACATACATTAAAAAATAACATGCATTTAAAGTGTTGGTATAACAAAAAGTTGATATGCAAATACTATTGGTATATCAAATTATGATCCGCCCATGGCGCAATAATACGCATGTATAAACATTTTCGCGAGCGTCTGTAGTTGATTCAATTCTAGATCAATGATCAATTTCCACAAATTAGTCACTACTGACTTGTGAAAACTAATGATGAAAAGTATTAATAATCCCCGTTTTATAAATTAATTTAATATGGTACACATTTTAATCACAATCCTTCTGCTTTCTGCTCTCCCCTCCCCTCTCATGCATAAAGGACAGACTGCGCAGAAATGTGGAATGAGAGAGAAAAGTAATTTGGGCTGGATTAAAACCTTCAAATAGAAATTACACTAAGTAACCTACAAGAATATGTTTTGTCGTAACGTTAGGTATGCACTTTCGTTAGGATTTATCAACAGTGTTTATTAATGATACAATGTTGCAAACCAGTAAATTCATCGGTTACGTGGTACACACACTAAGATATATTGAATGTTATGTTTTTTGTTGTTGCTTTTTTCCTTAAACATAACATTATGTTAAAAAATTGGTTATTATTATTATTATTATTATTATTATTATTATTATTATTATTATTATTATTATTATTATTTAAATATGGGAATGTCCAAAGATCTCTCGTAGAGGATTTTCTGACAATATCTCTTGACTTATGAATGATGTTAAAAGTTAAGTCAAACTTAATATAGAGAGAGCCTTTAGAGAGAGAGAGAGAGAGAGAGAGAGAGAGAGAGAGAGAGAGAGAGAGAGAGAGAGAGAGAGAGAGAGAGAGAGAGAGAGAGAGAGAGAGATTTTCTGACAATATCTCTTGACTTATGAATGTTATGAATGATGTTAAAAGTTAAGTCAAACTTAATATAGAGAGAGCCTTTAGAAAGAGAGAGAGAGAGAGAGAGAGAGAGAGAGAGAGAGAGAGAGAGAGAGAGAGAGAGAGAGAGAGAGAGAGAGAGAGAGGGGGGGGATTTTCTGACAATATCTCTTGACTTATGAATGATGTTAAAAGTTAAGTCAAACTTAATATAGAGAGAGCCTTTAGAAAGAGAGAGAGAGAGAGAGAGAGAGAGAGAGAGAGAGAGAGAGAGAGAGAGAGAGAGAGAGAGAGAGAGAGGGGGGGGGATTTTCTGACAATATCTCTTGACTTATGAATGTTATGAATGATGTTAAAAGTTAAGTCAAACCGACAAAGGGTGTGTGTGTGTGTGTGTGTGTGTGTGTGTGTGTGTGTGTGTGTGTGTGAGAGAGAGAGAGAGAGAGAGTGTGTGTTTGTGGGTCGGCTGTACCGTTGCTAAAGCAGAATAATGACTTAGATCAAGTGTAAATATATTAAAATATTTTAATTACCTTTTGTTGGTTAGTCAGTTGACCTAGTTTCTATTCCACATTAATTTTCCACCGCTCCGGTGGCCTAGTGGTTCGAGCGGATGCGGGAGGTCTTGGGTTCGATCCCCGTCGAGTCATACCAAAGACTTACAAAAATGGTACTAACAGCTGCCTCGCTTGACAGTCAGCATTAAGAGGTTAGTGGTAGGACTGGTCGGCCTGGTGTCAGGATAACGTGACTCGGTGGGACATCATGCTACATGTCTGAAGTATGATGCCCCATTGTTAGACATTACTATAACCTGCCACACTGCAGACGTCGAAGCAATATGACTTAAAAACTGTTAAAGCTACGTTAAAAATTCACAAGCACATAACTCACATTAATTACCATGTGCCTAAAGGTGAATGCCATTGCGTTGATTTGAATGATGTAGTTATCCAAGTGTTGCTACTGCTTTACTTTTATTATTAAAGCCATCTTTCATGTTTGAATCACAAGTGTGTATTATATTGCCTTAAACAAAGCGGAGAAAAATAGAAATAAAGACAAGAATACAATCAATATGCAGAGGTGATTGTAGATTGCCACTACAGCAGAGAACTACATTTTGTAACAGACACAGTCGGAGGTGTGAGCAGTTCATTCACTAGGTCAATATACAGCTGTCTGTCTGTAGTAAATCCAACTCCTTTCAAACAGCAAATATTTGTATTTGTATGTGATATAAATAAAAAAATACGTATAGTATGTACGCTGTATCGATGATATACCACTGGTTGTATCAATTTTTCATTAAACGGAAACTCGGCAAGTTTCGTTTACTTTTACTGAAAAATGTATACATTTCGTGTTTTATCATTGATACAACGTAGATAATATTCATATTATATATTATGCGGATGTTTCTCGTCTCAATTGCAGAAATAAGGATGGACAATCCAAGGCTGCGGAATTTTTCCAAATAACATAGTTAACATTTGCATTGCTTTTGAAATTTTGCATTTACAGTTTAATTCTTTCCACTTTTTTGTGGATAGTCGTCCATATTGCAAGCCGATTATGAATTATGAAAACAATACCACAACATTGTAGGTACCTAGATTGCTATTTCGGCCGACTTCCTTTGTTATTTTCTAGAAATTCAGCTTTGTTTTCCTTAAACTTGTGCAAAAGTAATATTTTGTAAAATATTTGTCCCCATACTGATGATATATCCTTTTTGTAAATATTGTAATATGTCTTTTTGATGTTTTGGTGTGTTTTGTTTTATTGAAGTATTTGTGAGGCAAAGAAAAGTATTTTCCACCCACTAAACTATGAAGAATTGTATGCCTCCACACACCTTACCCAACAAAAAGAAATGAAGAAAAAACCCAATCATTTACTATGGCAGTACGAAGAAAAAGTTCGGTATGCCAGTTTTCCTCTCGATTTGTTCGTAGCGGTAGGATATCAATGACAAATTAGTCTCCGTGTCGGGATGAACACATTGTTAAGCATTGATATGTCGACTGACCGGGCAATTACCGCCGCTATTAAACACGCCCAAGTTGTCAAGGCGATAGATATATCACCGGGCCAATCAAATGATCAGATACAATCACTGGACCAATTAGGGATAGATATTCATGGTGCGAACATGTCTGAAGAACGATTTGGTCAACAAATTGTTGGAAGCGTAGACTGATACACATAGTTAAGACATGAAAGTGAGTTCCCAGACTTGGCTGATGCCTGATGGACTGTTGAGGTGTATTTTAGGGTAGAAGCTTTGCTGATTTATTTGCAGACTGATTCCCCGACAAACGTAATAGCGGGACAAACGCTACTTTGTATTTCATGATTGCCTTCAAGTACTCAAAGTCATTTTTCCTCGGCGTTTCTGTGAAAAATAAAATTGAAATCAATGCCATTTAGACCAGAGCCGCCAAATTACATAA